>CM043122.1:679423-857672 GCA_023701765.1 Hylyphantes graminicola
GAAATTAACATGACGTCCAAAACTAATTTGTTTATCCAATACAGCGATAATGGACTTATGACTCACTTAGTTAAGCCAAAGATACTAAAAACTTGTGTAAAATGTTTTCGGTTACGACTATACCACTGTACAAAACGACAAATAGATGGAATAATCAAAATTTTACTTCTTATTATGCAAAATGCAACCTTTTTCAAATCTTTCCTCTTAAAAGGCAATGGCGCTGGATCAATTGTGTTTCATGCAAGTTGGACGCTTTTGTTAAATGACGATCATTTGTGACAGGTATCTCAGTAGCCTCCTTAATATCTACAGTGGGTTTTGAAATTTTTGAAAAATTTTTGAATATTCACAAGGCCATATAAACCCCTTTATGCCAACGATCCCCGGTCTAGCCCTACTCCTTACCCTTCTAATAGTCGTTATGAATGATTTTATCTTGAAGTATTTAAGGAAAACCGTAGGATAGTTTTTTTTTTAATTATAAGTTAATTTTTTTTTTGTCGCCCCAATTTGCCCCCGTTGTTTTCTGTACACTTTGAGATTAGCAAATGTCAATGATTTGATAGCGACCGTTTTTGTTCTCTTAGCGGGCCGCACGGAATGAATAATGGTTACAAGGGGTTGATGGTGAATGAGTAATGAAATAAATGCATTTACAGGACACGACAATATCACCGCCCTCTAGACGCGAAATCTACTCATGGAATAAGTATGCGTGTGAGTAGATTTTTTGCCCACCAATCATATGTTTTGATACATTTAAAGATAGATACAGTAGAAGTTTTGATTGACTGCAATTTTATTAAACCGCAGGTAGACGAATTATTATATTAGTAAGGAAGGAAGAAAATTTGCAAAATTTTGATTTTATTGCATGCCACCAAAATTGTGACCGAAGTAAACACTATTGGGGCGAAAATTTTATTATTAGTGTTGGTATGGATTATGATTTTAGAATGGGCGCTCGTTCACTCCCTGAGTAAGACATATCCTTCGATATCCGCCCGATCGCTGATCTGAGAAAAAAAAAAAAATTGGGTTTTTTTTTTTCGGAAAAAACACTCAGCCATATATATATATAAAAAAGACTGCAAATCTCTGGGAGATCTAATATGTTTTTGTGGATTTTTTAAAAAAACTAAAGTAAGGTGCATTTTTTACAATGCAGCCATTTTGGAAACGGACCTTTTTCTCTTATTGGGTCAGCAACCTTTTCAAGATGTCTAATATACGTTTTTTAAAAAATTGCATGATCAAAAATCCGACTTTCTTCTACATTATAATTTCAACATCAGGCGCTCGCGTTTGCAAAAAAGTTGCTTAGACTTGTTTGAAACAGTGATAAAAAAAAAAAAAAGTACTTTTTTTCACCCGTTTCATAAAGATTTGCCACCATTTCAACTTATAAATAATTTGCTTTTTTATAATATTCTTAATTTCCGTGAGAGACCTTTGATGAGAGACTTATTGTTTGCTTTATTTTTAAAAAATATTATGCGCTTTGGAATTATTTTTTTGAAAGCCAATGGAGTTTTTTCTCAATAATAGAGTATAGTAATTTATAAAATAAATAGTGGTTGTGAAAAAGTACCTTTTAACACACGTGTCCATTGTTTCACTCGCTTTTCGTGTTTTAAAAGTGTTATTTTCCACTAGTTGTATAAATAACTATTATTAAGTTCTATGAAATTGAATACAAAAAATGCCATTAATACTAAGCTTACAACAATGCCAATTTCTTGGGGGGAAAATCCCACCCTCACCGTTTTTTATTATCGCATCACTTGAACCACAAATGAAATATTTGTGTAGTGTTAGTGATGTTAATTATCAATTTATATTATTTATGATTTATTCTACCAGCAAAGGTTTCAAAAATAAATAGATATATTAATATTATGTTTCAAAAAATTTGTTTCTATTTGTTTAGTTGGGACGAACAACGTAGTTCGACGATTGGTGCTGTTCTAATAATCTACAAAAGCAATCTTCAAAAATGTAAGGAAGGATTCCATTGCCTCTATAGGTATTCCATTGAAAAAGCGGAAGTTGGTTTTCTAAGTTGACAAATCATATGTTTGGCTACAGCTGCGGTGAAAAAAGGCGGACAATAAAAAAAAAGTTACCACTAGTGATTATTTCTGCCCGTTTAGTCACCCTATAGAATCGGACCTTTTTGTTGAGAGTTGTGTAAACATTTAACATTCTGAGTTAAATTTTGCATGACACAAAGTTTGCATAATGAGGGTTCAATCTTCATATTTAAAAAATGTTACTATCTTTTAAAATTTCCAATAGTAACACCCAGTTTTATTTTTGAGTGCCATTATTTAAACATCTAGTAAAAGCCTATGTCTAATGAAAACCGTATCCCGACCGCGATAGTACAAATAATCTTCTCTTAACCGCTTTTAAGCTTCTCTGACCTACCCAAAATTACCCCCTTCGTTCATAAAAGATCGAACCCCTCTTGAGTGAGTGGAGAATATTAGATACTGTAATAACAAGTTGCTTGTTGGTTTTAGCCCCCCTCGAGGGGTGTTATTTTGTGGGTCCGTGTTCCGAGGTAGGTCCACAACTTGAAATGGACCACCCCTTCGTGCAAGCGCGGTTATGCTTTTTGTCCGGTATTGCCAATCAAAACCAAGAATGTAGCCGTTTTCAATATTTTTCTTTCAGGAAAATTAGCAAAATATGTTTTTAACTCTGAATCTAGAATTAATTGTATTTTTATTTTTTAATAATATGCACGTCTTTATAGTCGAGCTCTAAGAATTAATTAAGAAGAAAATACATTGCATTTGTTTGTTTAACTAAATGAATTATTCTATAAATCTATACTCATTTTGGGAAATTGTTTTTATTTCAGGTTTATTAACAAAAATAAAAATAATAAATAATACAAACTCGTTTCCTTCCTTATTTTCATTTGTGAAGTTATTTGTTTTTGTTTTAAACTGTTAATTGAGAATTTAAAAATAAAATTACTTCTTCGACTATTTGAGGTATAATGTTAACATGAGTATATTTTATTTATTTATTAATTTTGGTTTTTTCATTATTTTCTATGTGTGTAGTAAACTTATAGATTTAAAATGCACAACAAATGTATAGGATTATAAGCTATGCTAATGAACCCAACTATCGACAGTATGTAATTTATATAGATTGAACGAAGCGAAATCATTAATATTCGACCTAAATTTATTTTTTCTTATAGATTGCTATTGTTTGATGGTATAATTTACTAATTAGAAAATAAAAATAGGAGAAAAGTATGATACTAATAAGTATAAAATACAATTTACAATTGTTTCCAAAATGCATAAATTGATATATTGTTTAAGCTTTCTGTTTTATTAAAATACACACTTATAATAGCAACACACATTTTGAAAGCAAAGTGCGATAGCTATAAAATGATTGAGATGTTCATCAATGTCAGGCAATACTTCTAAAATTAATACCATCCTCTTTTGGCTCGACATTACTTAACTAGATATTTCCATGCCAAAAGTCAAATCTTTTTCACACAGACGGCTCTCAAAGTCTCCAGAGGGGGGGGGATGGGTGCATGAAATTACCCTCTATCAGTTGATAATGGCTTCCCTCGACCATCGATATTCATCTATATTAGTTAAAGCGTTTCACGGAAAGAATTGAACGCAGGGTGTGTTCTGGAGCAGCTCGGGGGGTCGAGTCGACTCCCCTTAAAATGCGTGTTGATAGAAAGCAGAAAAATTGGTTGAGAATAGTCGCTAAATCTTTTTTATTGTGTCGCCTGAGAGCAAATATTTAGTATGGAAAATGTTGATTGACGGTTTTACATGGCGACATCTGGGCCCCACTTCCTTTTTTCAGTACCACGGACTATATTTTTGACTTGTGGGAAGCGAAAGCGGGCCTTAGGCACACTCAGTCCCGGCGACCCCGGGTTATAACGGAGAATAAGACATGCCAATTACAAATTTTAGGTTAGTTTTTTTTTTTTTAAAGCACATTATTAGGGGAGTTCGGGAATCGTGCAAAGTTTTAAGGTTGCACCATGAATGTTACATGGATCAGTTGCACTTAACAAAAAAAAACTAGCCCAAATCTATAAATAATAAGATAATTGGTGAACGGGATTTTTTTCTGAAAAGAATATTATAATAAACCCAAAAAAAATGCATTAAAACTATTGAGGGTTATTTAAAAACAATTTTTTTTTATGTTTTAATAATTTATCAATATAATATTTTTTTTGAAATAATAAAAAAAATGAAAATTGGTAATTAGACAACCCCTTTATCTAATTTTTACAGAATATAGTCAAGACAGACGTTTAAGTCGGAAATCCCCATTTTTAAAAAATTTTTATTCTATTAATTTGTGTTGGAACTGTGGTAAGTAGAGTGTAAATCCCAAAATATTCCTTTAATTACGCCTTTTTAGGGGACTGTATTTATATAGACAACATGCTGTTTTAATTACTAAATTAATTTAGACTGCGCTTGCATGCATTGCTTTGCTTTGTCATTTAGAGATGGTCCCATAAGAAATCCACATGGATTCGATTGAATAATGCTCATCTCTTAAGCATATTCATTCAAATGTAATTGAAAAACTTAGATTTAAGGGGTTAGATCAAGAGGGTGCTAAACATTTCTAAAAAGTTAACATCTAAGTTATTAAATTGGGTGTTTGTTGCTATGGAAGAATTTCAAAGATTGTAATATTAATTTTTTTTAATATGAAAGACGGCCCCTTATGCAAAATTTTGTTTGTCATGCAATTATTTTAACTCAGAGAAAGGTTAGTAATTGTTCACAAATTCAGTAAGATAGTAACGTCCGATTCTAGAGGGTGCTAATGGCTGAAAATAAATCACTAGTGTTACTTTTTTTATTTCTCAGTGTACAAAAACAAGGTCTCTATAACAACGAAGCTTAATCTACGCCGTCGCACGCCTTCAAAGACTTATTAACACGTAATAAATGCTGAGAATGTGTCATCTGACAACTAGAAGACAATCTTTGACTAATTTCGGAATACAAGATTTTTGTTGTAATACTTGAACTTGGCGTGATTCTACTAAAATTATATATCGTTTTTTTTAAACTCCATTCGTAGTTTCTTTGATTGCTAGATATTAGCTATTTTGGCTCTTCGTTTTCGGATCAGTTTAAATGGGTTAGGAAAAAATTTGAAGTACCAAAAAACGAGGTGGGCTAATTTAGAAAAAGTCCTCAATGTTGTTATGTTTCGTAAAATGCCTATGTTCCTTTTTTTGCTTTTGAATTATACCAGTTGAAAGCTTACCTTGTAATAACCTTTTTCAAAATACATGTTGAAAAACTATAAAAAATCGATTTTTTAAAATAGTAGTTCCGTAGAACTCCAACTATCCGAAAGAGAAGAGTTACCTAAACCCTCAAATTCGGAATAATAATTGAATGTATCGGAATGAAGGAAGGAAGGGAAAAAGAAAAAGGAAAAATGAAAAGGGTGAATATAGGAAGAGGAAGAATAAGAGAAAGGAAAAGAAGTAAAAAAGGAAAAGGAGTATTTGTTATAGTTATTATATAATCAAATCAATTACTGTTTTTTTTTTTACATATGTACTGAAATGTGGTTATGATTATAGAAGGGAGTGCCTGTATAGGAATGTGCCTGAATTTGTATCAAAGCATAGTTAATTCTATGATGTAAGGTACAGTTATTAGGAGTTATATAAAATGTTTTATATGCTCATTATTTATTAAACCTTTATTGCCCGGGTTCCCATCTGTTGCTGCTTGGGATTGTTCGCATGCAAAAACATTATTTTAGAATACCTAAGGTAGGACATTCCTCTACGAAGACGAACGGAGACGAAAACGAACCGTTGACACATAGGCCTAATAGTTTTCCTGGGGGAAGCATAATTCGGAGACTGTCTCGTAAATAGGAGTATGCTCTAAGCGATAATATGGAAGTTCGTATTTCTATACAGGCAATTTATTAAAAGTCAACTGAAATACTACGGATGTAACGAAATCTCGGGGGGAGATATCCTGTCAAAACCCGCCCCGAATACTAACAGAAAAGACACTATAGGGTGGGAAATTACACGCGGGAGTTGAGGGGGAGTGACCGGGCGGAGGGAGGACCAGAACCTTATCTTTCACTTAGATTGAACCATAATAACTTGAGCGTTGGAAAATTGGATTTTAAAGAATTTGTCGTAAACTTCTGAAATTCCAACGACTCCAATTGGTGAATGGCCGTAATTCCACTTAGCAGAGTATCTATCAAAGGTTTTCTCCTGCTCGCGGGAAAATTTCCAATATTTTCTTTCTTGGGACAGTTAGTAGGAATATCTATAGTTTATAGGATTAAAATGAAATTATATTATAAAAAGGAGGAAATTTCTTTCATCGTTTCTTTTTTTATTTTTATGCTCTTCTTGTAGGTTCCCACGCGGTTTTTGACTATCTATAATTTTTTAACCATGCTTAATTTGGGGGTCAAGTAGAAGAACGAGGCTTATGATTTAATTTTATTTAGAGAGCAGGTTTTCTCATAAGCAAAATTAATTAAATAGTTTTATTTTCCATCTGAAAGTTGGACCAAACTTTTTTAATGGAGGGTGTCGCAAGATAAAATGTATTTTGCCCGCGCGCCGGTCCTCATTTATATTCTCCATAGATAGACAATCTGGAACAGAGGCATTAGAAGTTCACAATGTTGTTTTGTTTGATGTAGTGATGTTTTAAATTTATTCTTGCATTTCAATATTTATAATGAGTATATATATATATAAATAGGATTGATAGATATTTATATGATAGTGAATATTATATTAATATATATTAATATTATAGGTATATATTTATATAAAAGTAATATGATATACTATATATATAATAAATAGGTAAGACAACAATAAAATATATACTTATATTGATTTATTAATTTTAGACACATAACCCCTGCTCACATAAATGAAGATTCGAGTTGTTGTCCCAAATAATAATAACAGTTTTGAAATAGATATCACTAAAAAAATCCTCTCGTTGTTAAATGAATCAATCTAAATTAAGCCAAACTGGCTAATTGCTTTGTTGTTTCTTTTAACCGAATCTTTTTTTATTTTAGATTATGTCCCCAATTTTGAACCACAGTTTTGCAACATGATTAATGGATCTGGTTTAACTAAACTTTTTCTTTTAACCCTTCGCAACCAATCCAAAACTTATCGCAGATTGCCACATCCCTTGAAATGATTCCGAGGAATTCCCATCTTATAATACTTTGGTCCAACAAATATAGTCGTTCCAGAGATCTTTAGCCTGGCGTCTCCCCCAGAAGGGATTTGTATTTCCCTTGAGCCAATTTTCAAAAGGAGAGTCAATGGCGGTTGGAACAGATCAAACAACCAGAAAAGTAACCTCGACCGGAGATAGATAGGATAATCGAAAAAAAAAAAAAAAAAAAAGAAAATTCCGGATAACACAAAATTTTTATTTAATTAGCAAGTACAGAAAAAGACCGCGCCGAAAGTCCGCAAACCTGAAGTTCGCCCAACCAACGTACAAAATCCCTAGCTGGTTTTTTTGTTGCAATTGTAAACATAGAATTTTAGAATTTAGTTATCTTTGAAATTTGAAACTATTCTAAGCCAAAATAAAGTTCTAAAACATTTTTTGGAATTTTCCATTCATAATGTTTTTTTTAACATACTTGAGCTGAGTTCTAAAAAAAAAGTGCTTATCTTTATTATTTTGTCTTCATTGTATCTAGAGATATCACTTGTAGTCTCACTAGACGGATTGCTGGGATTTTTGCGAAGAATTTAGGATAGCCAGAAAACTGCTTTTACTTTTTTGAGTTGCCAAAGTTTTTCTATATTAATGACACTTCTTGTATAAAGACAGTGAGGGCTGTCGACTGACCCATAGACTAAGACCACTCTAAGTTTGAAACTCTCGTTGGATAATTTTCTAAACATTGAAATTGACATAGAAACTAAGCTCGCCCGTTGTGTCTAAGTGAGAACTAATGTAATGGTTTCTGGCTACCTATTTGAAGCCACTTCTTTTTAGGAGCTTTAATGCTTTTTACAGAGCCAATTACGCCTCGTAATTTTAGAGCCTTTATCAAGTGGACGATAGGGATCTAATTTTGACAGCTCCTTTTTCGACATTCCTTTTTGAAATTATGTACAGCTTCTGGTTGACTTTTTATATCCCTCGTAGGGTCCCATAATCAGATATTTGGACCTTGTTTGGTGTGCTTCTTTTTCCTCCATTAATAAACCTAGAGACTGGATCTACGCTGGTCATTTTAGATCTTGGTCACCCCAAAGGTACAGCTGTGGAAATAAAAAAGTACCCACTTGAGGTTATTTCGGCCGTTATAATAGTCTTTCCTATAGAATCGGAGACACAACCTGTTTTGGGCGCTTTGTGAAAATATATAAACATTCTAAGTTGATTGCCATGAAATGCCGCTAAAAAATTTGCATATTTTGTTTCTAGGGTGGAGACCAGGGGCTATCGTATGTGGGTTCTTCGCATATTAAAAATGGTTACGAACCTTATGTATGATTAATTTCCAATAGCAACCACCCAAATTTAATAACATAGAAATGCTAAGCACTCTCGATAACCGGAAACCCTTAAAATCTAAGTTTTTTGTTACATTTTTTGGATGAATATTTGACGAGTTATTCAATCGAGAATCGCTTGTGGACCCTTTTTGGGGATCCATCTCTAAAATGAACAAGCAAGCATGCATGCAAGGCCGTCCTTTTATTTATCAATTATCCATCATGTAATCTTGATACCACTGTCCCCTAGTCCCCTAAAGGGCAATTAAATAGTATTTTGTGTATGTGTATGTGTGTTTGTGTTTGGGGTGGTCGCTGCTTTTTGGGTTGGGATTTACTCAGCAAATTTTTTTTTTATGTATAGAAAATTTTATAAAATTGGGTGGGGGGTTTCGCTTCTTAAAAACTTTCCTGTCCTTAATATTTATTTCTGTTAAAAATATTAAGGGGTGCTTCCCCATTCATATTTTTAAAAAAAAATTAATTATAATTATTTAAAAATATAAAATTGTTTTAAATTGCCCAATATTGGATTATGCATTTTGTTTGGGTAATTATAATTTCTATTTTCAGTAATTATAAAAAAATTAGTTTCGTTTTTTCTTAATTATTTATAGATTGGGGGATAGTTTTTTATGTTGCAACTCATTTAACATTACGATAGGCCCCCTAATTTTTGCACGTCTCTAACTCCATTATTAATGCTTAAAAACTAACAAAACTTGGTATTTTGTGTTAAAATATGTCATAGATGTGAAATATGGACTCAAAAAGGGGTGGAAAAGTTTGAAGTTTGTATCAGTTTTAATATGAAGGCGGCCCCTTACGCAAATTTTGTGTCATGCAATTAATTAAGAATATTATTTGGTTACAAAGCCAAAAAGGTTCGATTCTATAGGATGACTAACGGGCGAAATAATCACTAGTGGGTACTTTTTTATTTCCACAGCTGTACACAAGTGATTCGATTGAATAACTCGTCAAATATTCATCCAAATGTAACAAAAACTTAGATTTAGGGGTTTTCGATTGTTTTTCACATTTATAAGTAATTAAAATTGGGTGTTGCTATTGAAAATTTTAAAGCTCGTAACATTTTTAATACTAAGACGGCCCCTTATGGAAATTTTGTGTCATGCAATTAACTCAGAATGATATTTGTTCACATAGTCTAAAAGGTCCGATGTAAAAGGATAACTATCGGTCGAAATAATCACTAGTGGGTAGCTTTTTTTTTCCACCGCTGTACATTCCGAAGAAATAGTAGCCCTGCAATCGGAGAGTACAATTATACCAATTAACAAATCAATCTTTAATAGTGTTTTAGTTCCTTTCGACACGTTAGAAGAGCTAGGCTTTAGATTAAGTTGCTGGTCTAGAAGATTCTTAGTCTATGGGTCAGTCGACGCCCGTCTTTAAGGGGTCATAGGAGTCTTAAAAATGTGCAAAGAAGGTACTACAAAACATAGTTTGATCTTTCATGTCATTTTTGAACTACTCAATGTATAAGAATAATTTTTTTTATGTAATTCTACAAGGTTTATTTATTATAAAACAAGTTTTAAAATTTATGAAACTTTAGCCAAAACTGAAATAAATTATCTTAAACATAAAGCTATTTGAACACATTGTGGTTAGGCTTGCGCGGCAAATTTTGAGGTCAAAATTGAAAAAATGACTTTATATAGTACAAATATGTACAAACAAAGACTTATACCTAAATTCTCAGCTCAATTTTAATTAGAATTTTTTTTTTAAATTTCAATCAAAATTTTAAAATTTTTATTAATTTTTTTAGAAAAAAGTTCTTAAAATAATCTCTAATCCTGTCTACTCCTGTGACCCCTTAAAGTGTTAAAATAATCGCAGTTTCCCGATTTCATAATATACAGGTTGGTTATCAAATAACGCTCGCTATTCGAAGTAGTCTGTAGCTTGAATGAATAATCCAAATGCATCAAAAATTGAGACACTTACTAAGCAAGAAGGGGGAAAAAGAATGGAATCATAAAAAAAGATAGTCCTAAAAAATAATCATAAAAAAGGAACTCGTCTCTTGACCAAGGTTCGAAATTACGAGGCATAGCCAATTATGGCTAAGTACGGCCAACACATCCAATTACGCCTCGTAATTTAGAACCCTGGTCAAGTGACGAGTTTGTTTTTTATGATTCCATTCTCTCTCTCTCTCCCCCCCCCCCCTTCTTGATTTAAGTAAGTGTCTCAAAGTTTTTTGCATTTGGATTATTCATTAAAGCTACACACTACTCCGAATAGCGAGCGTTATTTTATAACCACCCTGCATATTTGCTAGAGATTCCCGATTTTTGAATCGCGGAAGTTTGCTGATTTCAGTATCACCAAAGATTGCTCACTTTATATTCGCCGCAGATTTCTGAGCCTTTTTTTTGTGAACAAAGTAGAATTACCTTATTTTAGAAATTTTTTATTTGGCTTAGGGACGGTCGGTTAACAGATTTCCGGATAAAAGAGTTACGGATAATCACTTTCTACTGTAGTGTAAAAAGAGGCGCTGTGCTCTTTAAGGGGTCACAGGAGTCTTAAAAATGTGCAAAGAAGAAACTATACAAAACATAGTTTGATCTTTCATGTCATTTTTTAACTACTCAATATATAACTATAATTTTTTATATGTAATTCTACAGGATTTATTTGTTATAAAACAAGTTTTAAAATGTATAAAACTTTAGCCAAAACTAAAATAAATGATATTAAACATGAAGCTATTTGAACGCATTGTGATTAGGCTTGCGCGGCAAATTGTGAGGTCAAAATTGAAAAAATCACCAAGAAAATGACTTTATATTGTACAAATATGTACAAACAAAGACTTATACCTAAATTCTCAGCTCAATTTTAATTAGAAATTATTTTAAGAACTTTTTCCTAAAAAAATGAATAAAAATTTAAAAAATTTGATTTTAAATTTTTTTTAAAAATAATTTTTAATTAAAATTGAGCTGATAATTTAGGTATAAGTCCTAGTTTGTACATATTTGTACAATATAAAGTCATTTTCTTGGTCATTTTTTCAATTTTGACCTCACAATTTGCCGCGCAAGCCAAAACACAATCACAATGCGTTCAAATAGCTTCATGTTTAATATCATTTATTTTAGTTTTGGCTAAAGTTTCATACATTTTAAAACTTGTTTTATAACAAATAAATCTTGTAGAATTACATAAAAAAAATTATACTTATACATTGAGTATTTCAAAAATGACATGAAAGATCAAACTATGTTTTGTAGTACCTTCTTTGCACATTTTTAAGACTCCTATGACCCCTTAAAGACCAGACATGTTGTTTCTAAAGTCTCACTTGAAATGTTTTCAATCAACCATCAAACAATGCCTGCCTAAACACTATGAGGTGGCTGTTATCTATTAGACTTTATTTAAAAATCAAAGTTTTTAATGGTTTCTGGTAGTTTTTAGCCTACTTTTTCTTCTTTTAATTCGAAAGAATTTTTAAAAAATGAAAAAGTAGGTATTGACATGCTGTCGATGTCTGTCCGTCTGTCCGTACCCCCCTTCCAAAATCGGTTCTATACATCTCTTAAAAAATTTTTCTTTTTTTTATTTTAAAGATAGACCTCAGGAAACTCAACTTTCATACTTTTTGTCTGTCTGTTTGCACGATAGGACGGACATAAATCTACTATTTGTCAACGAATTTTCCATTGGATTAGCATTGAAATTCAACTTCGAGTCATTTAAATCGCTGTTGCCAACCCAACAATTACCTGAGAAACTTTATTCATTTAAAAATAATATTGTTTGAAGCAAAATTTATTTTGGTTATAAATCAGTTAAGAATGACGTCGGGAATGTGTTTATTTGATTGTTTATTTTTTGTTTACTAAGTAAGTGGCAAGGCATATTTTTTTGAGTATATAATCCTGATTAGTTTTAATTTACATTTCCTATTTTAAGTGCATCTTGGAGTAGTTTTATGGTTCTTAATCTACTTATAATTAAATATTTATTTACAACTGCAAATACATCATGCAGACGATAAGTAATATTTATCTGATTTGCGATAGAAAATTAACGAAAATAATTTATTTCGGAACTTTAAATTATAGCTTGTATTTAGTGAAATTTATTCCTAACGTGTAAAAATGTATTGTAGAAACGGTTGTAGATGACCCTTACGAACCTAGTTGTTTCCCGGTAAGAAATTTAGTAAGTATTTAAGTAACAGAAAAGTAGGCTATTTTTTAAGTTCTTTATAACTTAACTTTTAACTTAACAAGAAGTTCTTTATAAGAACTTCTTGTTTCTTCATTGTCGCCCAGTGACTTGACAATTAGGCGGCATTTTTTTCACTGGTCGACACAAATGTCGAACATCCACTACGTTAAAAAATACTCTGAAACTGGGAAGACTTGTACCGAATTTGAAGGCTGCATTTCTTTCCGTTTTCAGCAATACCTTTAAAACCAAAAAAGTGCTACAGCGGCCACCACTCTAAATTTTTTTCGAAAACCTTATTATGACGAATAACAGGTACTAGAAATCTATCGTCAGTTAGATTATTGTGTTTATATTTTACACAAGTTACTTTTTAATAATAAAATTCATAAAAATTATCATTAATTGTTTAATTAATGTTAATTATTATAATGCGAATATTTTTTTTTGATAATTGCTAAGGAAAACTTATTTATGCTTTGCTATTAAAATAGGGAAAGAATAAATGAGAGTTATTTGGAAAGAAATACTAGTTAATATCGACTAGATTAGCAGTTAAATACAAGTTTTATTTTTTGATTAACTAATAAATGAATTTTTATCAGAAAAAATTCGAAAGAATAAAAAAAAATAGATAAATAAGGATGCTAAAATTTCACACAAAACTCACATAAAAGTCGTCTGAAATAGTAAAATTAAAATTTATTCTATTCGGAAAACAGAATTACATTTTAAAGTGATGCACAATATTGAAATCTAAATTCATGCTATTTTAGTTAAAATTATAAAGGCAAATTAAAAAATTATTCCGTAAAAGGAATTGAGAATGAAAAATTCCTTTGATACATTAAAATTGTTTCAGATTCTTTTCTTAAAATATTTAATTAAAACGTTATTATATTAACACAACATCGTATTCGACTACGCACTGCCACCGTTTTTTTTTTTTTTTTTGGCCATCACAAGATGGCGTCGTGGTTTCAGTGACGGCTTCACTGATGTCGACTCGCCTTTACTCATTCCTCCAAGGTTTAGATAGATACTAAACTCATTTCAAAACTGTCCATTGGAGCTTCTGATTTCGAATCCCAGTAAGGCATGGTCTGTTGGGTCCGAAAGTCCTGTGGGCGGTCATTGCGCAGTTCTTCACGGGTACAGGTCCCTGGAGACTATTTCCCTCCCCTTCAGGGACATGTCTACATTGTGGAGGTGGCGCGCGATAGATGTCAGAATCTGTCACGTATGTGTGTGAGTCTGTTGTGTCGGTCTTACTTGACGAAGGCTTAAAAGCGGGTCTCTGATCAAGCACACGAGCCTGAAAATATATGTCTACCAACCAACCCTCAAAACTGTATTTTTGCTGGACTCTTACTAATTTTTTCTTGTGCCCCCTTCCAAGCTATTTATGATTTTTAGTTCTTTTCTAGCTGGTGATTTGTGGCCACCAGTGAAATCTCGAAATCAAGAAATCACCCTTTTCGTACCTGACATCTGCAGGTAAATTTCGACACAAATAAAACTTTGATGTTTAGCATTACATATTTCCAAGAAAATCATTTCACGCTATTTTGGTACTATTAGTTGATCATCAATCTTCATTATTATATTTGTCATAATTAAGAGTTCATGGGTGTTATTAAAAATGGCATTAACTTACAATTTCCTAAGGCATCAAACTTTTACTTATATCAAAAACATGCTACATTTTATTTTACTAACATACTGCATATTATCTGTTTCGATACTTTAAATACGATACGTGATTTTTCCATATCTTATACTTAGCAATAACACAAATAAAATATTTATATTTTCCTAATATTCGATTAAGTTTTATGTTAACAAATTAAAAAATTTACAAATGGAAACCAATTGTTTTTTTACAAAACAAGAGGACCCCACCCATAAAATTATGGAATTGTTCATTACCTAGTTTTTATTTCTCGGTCGGTTAGAAATTGATTGCTTGGCTCAAAAAAAAATCATAATCTCTTCATAATAAAATTACTAAGTTTTTTTTTTTTCAATAACAATACTAATCGAATTATGAGAAAACAATTTGGGATTCGTGAAAATAGTAGAAAATGCATAGAAAATTATTTTGTCTCCCTTTTATTATAGTGGCTTAAAGGGATAGTGTTACAAGCGTACTCAAAAATTGTTCTGCAAAACAATACACCCATCAGAGGGCGTCGATCAAGAAAGCCGTTGCTATACTGTTGTCGAAAACTGCGCCCGGTTTAATCTTTTGCGGCACAAGATCAGAATACGCATGCTCGTAGAAGCGCAGTAGCTGTTAGTTTCCTTTGCTATCGCCAGATTTTCAAAAAAAAGAAATCCCTCAAATGTAGTTGTGGATTTAGCAGTACAACCACTTTTATGTGATGTTCGTTTTTTAGAAGTGCACTTTTTACATGTGGGTTTAGTATGTTAAACTTTCCTTGTGTAACAGAAGCAAAAAGCTGTTTTTTCGGTCTTCTGGTTTTCCGCCTCTTTTCCATCCCTAAAGCTGTCTCAAAAATCTTCTATCAGAACCTCGCAACGGAGAACAATAGCGGTTGACACTCTTTTTGCCACTATAAATTATTGGATGAACATAGAGAGAATAATTTGATTGGCGAATCCCTTATATAATAGGACACAACTTTTATACTTGGACCATATTTATAAATTTTCTCCACGAGTTATGGTCGTAAAGTTAAAAATAATTATGGATTTTGCTTTTGTAACATTTTATCTCTTGAATTTGTCTCTTTGTAAATAAATAATAGTTTATATTCTAAATTGTCGAAATAAAATGCCTTTTAGGAATTTCGATTGGGTAGTTTCTAATGGGGGGCGGCAGAAAGTTTGATAAGATAAGGGACTCCCCCCCGCATTTGTATACATGTCTAAGTGTCTAACGAATTCCGTTAGTCTAGTTCGAGAAAGAAAGTAGTGCAAAGTATTGATAGCAAACAAAAGGATGATTTGATGGCTGTTGCAGGTCTCTGTCCTTCACCTTCTTGAGTGCCATTCGCACCAAGGGCGTCCGAGCCTACCGATTCTGGGCGGACGGCACGCAGTTGGACAATGGCGAATTGGATCCCAACCACGCGTGCTTTTGCCCGGAGGACATCTGCCTGCCGGCCGGAGCCATCAATGTCAGCTCCTGCAAATTCGGTAAGATTCACATTAGCGAGTCAAATGAAAGTTCAGATATGGGAGCGAAAAAATGCATCAGTTGCTATCGGAGCGTAAAATTAGAAGTTTATATTTATTTACTTAACTTGAATTTGAGTATTGATTATAATGGGGACATCTTTTGAAATTTCTATATCTATATGTTGTAGGGGGTACTATAGTAGCATAAAAAATCATGAATATATAGTTTGGTGTCATTTAGTGGTTTTGGGGTCGTCAAAAATTTTATCACAAAAGGGAAAATAAATTCAAGTTATAATATGAGGAAAATAAATTCAAGTTATAATAAGGGAAAATGAATTCAAGATATAATACTTTTAACCTTTGCACATTGTTTTGGTATTTTCATTTCAAGTTCAATATTAGGAATATAAATGCTTTTAAGTGGATTCGAAAAAATAGAAACATAGGTTGGTTTAAAAAGTGTTTCTTTTTTGCTAGATGCTCCTGCTGTGGTCTCCTATCCGCACTTTTTATTTGCTGATTCTGTGTACAGGGAAGGGGTTGTAGGAATGGAGCCAGATCCAGAAAAGCATCGAATGTATCTCGATATCATACCTGTAAGTTGCATGCATTGGATTGATTTCTTAGAGATCAATCAAATGATTTCATTTCTCCTTTTGTTAAATCTTCAAAATAATTCTTGTTCGTTGCTTTTTGGGACTTAGCCTATGAGGTAATACGGGGTACTTATTGGACGAAAATCAAACTTTTATCATAGCTCCCACATTTATGTATCGTAAATTATGTTTCAATTTCTTCGTTTTTGAAGTTCTAATAATGAAATAAACGACTAACCGAAATCTGATGCACTTTGGAGGAAGAACGTGCCAAGTGCATGAGGTTCAAGCTCGTTTTGTAAATTTCGTGTTAATGCGAAATTACAGCTTGGCTAAAAGCCACCAAGCATTTTGAATAACCAAACTAAAATATCATACTAAAAAACTGATTTTGTGAATGAGAGAAAAGTTGCAAATTAAAAGCTGTGAAGCTCATTATCTCGTTTTCACCTATAAACGGCAGCCAAAAAAGTCCGACGAATAATGTGGAGGAAGTGCATGTTAAATATCCTTCAAAGTCCTGACGCTTCCCCCTTATTTGTTGTTAATATACCCTGACTGAGCAAAACTCATGGGATCTTCTTCTTCCGCGACAGCCCAGGATAGGCCTTCCTCAAAAGTCCTTCCCACGCCGACCTGTTCACGCCCTCCAGTTCTTTCAAGACTTTGAGGTCCTCCTCCAGGCAGTCGACCTACCTGAGAAACTCATGGGATACCCACCGATTATCTGGTTGCGGCATGGAATGCAAGGAGCACGTCCGGAGGCACATCCTGCAGAGCGGCAGCGTTCGTGGGATGCCCTGACATCGAGGTGGCATTCGTTGGATCTCACCATCATTATCGTCGAACCAGACAAGGACGCGATGGGGTTGTCATCTTGATACACAGCAATGCCGTCAGCGTGTTGAAACATGGAGATGGTCTGCAAGCAGCTGAAGATACCGCCGACCAGTCGGCATCCAGAACGACCAGGGGGCCCGTTCCATGCCACGAAAATGCAGCCCACACCATGACTGATAGGACACCGGCCTGGACTGTGCCCACTTGACATGCTGGATCCATCGCTTCGTGCCGTGTGTGCCACACATGGTGCTTCCTATCATCATGGAACAGTTGAAAACGGGATTCGTCACATCAGATCCCATTACGCTACTGTTACATTGTCCATCCGTGGTGATTGGTGGCAAATGTACGCCGAAATATCCGATGACTCTGGGTTAGCAGTGGTTCATGTGTTGACGACGGCTCTCATACCCACGCATGTTTAGTCGAATTGTCCACTGGGACGCGTCTCTATCACGGCCAGTGTTGAATTCAGCCGTGTTTTGTTGCACATTTGCCCTCATAGCTCGAGTTACCACTCGTTTCAGGTTTCGCCGGTCTCCGTCCTTTAGGGCTTGTGGACGCCCGGTATGGAGTCTGTTGTGGACACCCTCCATTCACTCATTAGTGACAAACTCTCGACACGGTTGACCTTGGGAAGCCGAATTCCTGGAACACTTCCGAAATGTCCATGCGTCCATGGCACCCACAACCATGCCACGTTCGAATGCCGTCAACTCACGACGCATTTTGACCTGATCACAGCCACTTCAAACAATGTCTAACACACAACTGAGACCGTCGTGGGGGCCCACCAGGTGTCGTTGGTCACACCTACTATCCATCAGCAAATCAGAGCCCTGCTATCCCATGAGTTTTGCTCAGTCAGTGAAGTTTTTCAGTTGTCATTAATATTACTTTCTATAAAGCTTTCTATTCTCCGCTTTATCCAATATTAAACTCGTAACTGCGTCTGTCACTTATGTGTGCGTCTGTCTTACTGGACGGAGGTTTATAAGCGGGTCTCTGACCAAGCCATAGAGATCATAGTTAAAGTATTAGAGTGGCATATCACGTGACCTCCAAAGCAAACGACGGGAAGCGCACGGAGACTAAAATTGGAAGGATATGGGGCCAGTGTTTTTTTAAGGAGGCCACTTTTCTCCTTAAAGAGATGGCAACACGCCATCTCTTTAAGGAGAAAAGTTCTATTGAAAAAATAAAATTTAATTCTAAAATTTCAAAAAAAAAATAATAACATAAAAATACTCACTGCATTATGGAATATTTTTAGTGGCTTTTAAAAAACGTGAAACGCTTTTGTAGTATTTTTATAGTTTTTATTTTTTTTGTAATTTTTGAACTAAATGGTATTTTTTCGTATTTTTCTTCTTAATGCGGTGGCAACACTGGCCCCTTGCCAATACATTAAGAAGAAGAGTACGAACAAATACCATCTATAGTTCTAAAATTACAAAAAAATGTTAAAAAAAATACTAGAAAAGCGTTTCAAGTATTTTTTAAAGCCACTAAAAATATTCAGAAATGCAGCTAGTATTTTAGAATTAAATTTTTCTTTTTCGTAGCACTTTTCTCCTTAAAGCGATGGCAACACTGCCCCCCCCCCCCACGCGCATGGAGACTAAAATTGGAAGGGTATTTTCCAATTTTAGTCTCCATGCGCGTCCCGTCGTTAGCATTGGAGGTCACGTGATCTACCACTCTAATACTTTAACTATGATCTCCATGGACCAAGCACACAAACCTGAATATATGTGTCTAAACCACGTCAAGCCCTGGTTTGTAAGAACACCAAATCTGACGCCTAGCTATGCGTCCCGGTTTGTTATCGGCTCTAGTTGTCACATGACCACTGCACCAAATATAACGTTGATCTCAGCGTTCGCAAATCTCGAATCAGTCGTGATTTGATTAGAGCGTCTTAAAACGTGTGAAATCGCCGATGTTTTTACCTATCCAAAAGAGATAACAGTGGCCTTAGCTCACTATGTGCATGCGTTAGATGCGGACGCATTGCTAGACGTGAATATTAACAAACCACCCAAGCGAAGATAAGACGCTGATATTTTAAAGCAGAGCTCTTTTTTCACGCCTTGACGTGCGTTTCCAGTTTACAAACCAGGGCTTTACTAAACAAACCCCGTAAGTAAACATGCATATCACAATGTTACTATTCATCCTCCCATGGTGTTTTTCAGCACAAATCCCCTTCATAAACGTATCTAAGACGGGGCGTTACAAAATTCGAAATCATGTTAAGGAAAACAAAACACGATTCGGCATTGATTGAAAAAAAGTTTAAAACAATGCTTTTTTCAAACGCTTACGGTTGTTACTATGTTTAATGAGAAAGAGTACTTATCTGATTCCAATAATTATTCAGAGCATTGCTGAATAATTATTTCTGATTGTCACTTATGGTTTAAGCAAATATTTAGGCTTAAACAAGACTACATACTAAACATATCCTGAAAGTTTTAGGAAACTTGAATGTATCGACTATCACAAGTTGCTTAAAAAATTATCTCTTAAATGTTTTTCAGGAAATGGGCATACCAGTTGGTGTCGCTGCTAGGATGCAAATTAATATTATATTTGAAGGAGTGCTCAATATTACGTAAGGCTTATTTTCTTTCCTAAAAACTTTCAGCTGTGATATCCAAGGCATTTCATACTTAACTGTATTCATATTTTCCTGTGTGACAACTAAATCCAAATTCTAATCAAGTACTTGGTTCGAATCCATTCAAACTTTCTACGTGACATTGAAATCGACAACAGTGAAATTTTATGGGTCCAGAAATCCCCACTCGGAGGCCTGGATGCTTTTTTGATCCGATAAAATTTGAGACACTTCAGATCACGCGCTCTGAATTGATTACACAAAAAAAATGGTTCAAAAAGTTGCCGATAGGTAGATCAAAAAGGCATTCTACAGTTGTTCTATATGCGATCCGTGGTTCTCCACTCCATAACGTTTTCCATTTTTATTGCTTTGTGTTCCACAGTGGAGCTCAGTAAATCTGCAAAAATTCCTTGAACCTGCCCAACAATTGATTTCATATCCTCCAATATTACAGGACTTTCTCGGTAGACCTTATATCCTTTAAGTATCCCCACAAAAAAATCCCATGGAGTAAGATCAGGTGAGCGAGGCGGTCGGGAAAACGTGACTGATTACACGTTCATTGGTGGAAGTTGCTTGCAACACCAGTTGATATCGTGTCTTGGAGGCGGCTGAAGTTGAGGGATCACAAATCTTGTCCACATATGTCTTGCCTTCCTGTGACAGAGCAGGTGTTTAACCCTCGTGGAGTCATCTCCTCAAAAAAGGCCCAATTATGAATATGGCAGTAAAACTGCACCATACAGTAACCTTTGCGAGGTGAATGGGCACTTGCTGGATAGCGCAGGGTTTTCAGTGGCCCAAATCTGGCAGTTGTGTGTATTCACCTGACCATCCAGGTGAAAATCAGCCGATCAAAGGATGTTCCACGGCAAAACGGCTAGACAAATGTTTCCCGAACTTCCTTGTCAGTGTAGACTATGGATTCTGTAAGGATAATACACATCACACGCTAGACGGTCGGCCCATCCATAGCAGGAGAAACGGCACACTAACAACACCATGTGGAGATTGGCTAGTTGTTTTCAACGACTGCCGTCTTCTACGCTTGTAGATTCGACAAGCTTTCGTCCTGGCAAAAGTCCACCCGTCTGGTTAGCTTTTTCATCATTCTTCGTCGAGCATAGGGTGGCATTCGGAGCACCTTTTGCAGATTTCGGAATTCCCGAAGCAGCTGAGTTCTCGTCATTCTGGTAGAAAAGTTTAACAGAGCCTTTTTTCTTATATGGTAGGCACAACAGCAAGTTGGAATCAACGTTAAGCGCTAGCCGTTTTCCACGTTTGTAGTGCTTGGATTTGTTGCGCACGAACGTTATTTCGGAAAATCACGTTGTTGCTCTATGCAAGTTACGCTGCTCTTTACTCACCTCATTTCATCCCGTGTGATTTTTGGTTGTGGGGATTCTTAACCTCTTGCTACCTGGCGTTCTCATTTGGAGACAATTTTTAAAACCAAAACTATTAACAAGTTAATTAGTTCCGAAATTGACCTGGTCCGATAGAAGAAGATCCAAATATCTGTTTTCAGCCTTTTTATTATAGGTATCAGTCAGTTGTTCTAGTTGAAAGAGGTCAAGTTGAAGTTTGTTTCAAGTTGTTGTTTTTCAAACTTTTCAAAAAGTTATTTTAGTAGTTAATTTTAAAGGCATTTTGCATTATAAACAATGTTAAAATAGTCTTTTAATTACAATTAAGTGATACGGCCGTTATTGTTGCATTTATAGCCCAAAAATGTGTATTTTTCGAGTTTTAGGTGTGTCACAAGGTGTCTTGCTGGTGCTCTAAGTGAGGAAAAACTGAGCGCGCATTTTTCACCAGACGTCATTCTTTAGTGAGCCACACCCCCAGGCTTTTTCTTAACGGTGTTCTCCTGCATAACAATGACAACTCAAAACTGTTGGAATCGGATACAAAACTCAGATGGGCGGCTCATATCTCCGCTGTGGTTAGCAATTGTTCATCCCGGCTCTCACGAATAGCGCTGGTCAACTTGGGGCGCTGACATTCTCCTCTGCGACACTTTTATCTCTGCTACATCCGTTCGAAACTCACTTGTTGCGACCTCCAATTCTAGCATGAATGCTGAACTTGTTTTCTTCTTCTCTAATGGGGCTTCAACATTGGCGGTTAAGCCTCTGCAGACTCGGCATATTCCCCAGAACTGAGAGCCTTTTTTGTGGCACCATCTGGGCAGCTCTCGCTACCAATTTTGACGCCCAGATTACAATGAATCTGAGCTCTCTGTGGATGTTAAACTATGCCGAGAGAACCCAACACAAATAAGCCCTCCAGGTTTTTTTATATGCCACTTATTCATATGACATGCGTGTCCAGGATTTTCCCATCCAGAAAGTCCGACAACTCAGCCGAACCCCCCTTCGAACCCCCTATCTTGGGCTTACGAAGCGGACAAGTTTAACCTCTCAGCCACTGAGCCGCTTGGATGCTGAACTTCTGGTAATGCTGCTCTGGTAAGTTGCATCTGCATGACTGATTATCTGCAGCGTCACCTATTGGCAACTTTTTGAACTATTTTTTTTTTGTGATAAATCGAGAGCAAATGATCTGAAGTGTCTGCATCTCAAATTTATCACCGTCTGACCAATACAGAATCCATTCTGACAGATTTGTTCAGAATATATTCTGACCAATCTGAACATAGCAAGTGTAAGTGGCAGATGCAAATGGAACAATATGAACTGACAGCGATTGTACAAGGGAGTGTCTCGAAGAAAACACGACGGAAGCGGAAAAGAAGAAGGTTTGCGCCAAAGCGGTGGCGTTGACCGCTTCCGCAGTAGCTGACCTTGTAATAAACTATTCAAGTGCTAAAGAAATTCGGGACAAGCTTGTTAGTGTGTACGAGCAGAGCAGTATTCTCAGACTTCTCATGACACTGTTCTTTCAAGTGAGTAAAGATGAAGAAGATAACGTCGGGACACACACCGCCAAGGGAGAGAATATGTACAGCTGTGGAAATAAAAAAGTACCCACTAGTGATTATTTTGGCCGTTAGTCATCCTATTAGAATCGGACCTTTTTTGATTTTGAACATTTAACATTCTGAGTGAGTTATGCACGGCAAAAAAATTGCATGGGGGGCCATCTTCATAATATAATGTTACTAACTTTTAAAAAAAAAAAAAAACAAACCCCTTTTTGAATCTATTTAAATCAACTATGTCTATGTTTAATGCCAAATACCAATATTGTTAGTTTTTTTAAGTTTAATAGAGGATTAGAGACGTGAAAAAGAGACGTGAAAAAAATGTTGTCCCATAATAAAAAAATGAAACGATCTATAAAAAAATAATAATAAAATGATAATGATTTTTTATTTTTAAATTAAAAATTATAAACAAAATAAAACAAATAAACCAAAATTGGGGGGTATTTAAAATTTTTTTTATTTTTTTTTAATTTAAATATTTATAATTTTTTTAAAAAAATAATATATAAACCCCTTAATATTTTTAAAATAAATAAAGAAAAGAAATTTAAATAAAAGAAAAATTTTTTTTTTTAATTTTTTTCATAAATTTCAAAAATAGTAAAAAAAATCACTACTAAATTTATTTAATTTTTATAGATTTGTATTGTTAAAATAAATAATAAAATAAATAAATACTACTTGTCATTTTGCTTGTGTGCCCTTGTCATTGTTGTCATTTTAGTGATTGTCCCCAAAAGGTCCATTCGTCGTCAAAAAAAAAACAAAATAAATGAAAAATCCAACAAAAACTTAACTTTAAGGGTTTTCAAATTTTTTAAGAAAGCTAGTAAAATTAAGCTATTAAATTTTAATAAGATTAAAATATTTTTAAATGCAAGAATATTTTTAATGCAATATGGGCCCTTAATGCATTTAATTGTATCAATTAATCCGAAACAATAATGTTTGTTGTACGATTGTATAGGATGACTTGGTGATTCGACCCAGTGTGGGTGGGTTTTTTTACTTTCCATCTGTACCTATATGGAGCAATAAATTAAAGCGCATTGGTTCGGGTTCAATTCCGGTTGAACTGTTACATGGTAAAATTCTTCTCACTGTTGGTCAAGAATACCAAGAATTCAACAATGTCTGGGAATCCTTAGATTCAGAAAAACGCACAACCAACAATCTAGTTGAAAAACTGCGTACAATCGAACAAAGTGTCAAGTCTTTTGCCACTGTAGCCTATAGTGCTTTTGCAGCTCGAGCTCCTGCTGTGAAGAAGAATGAACCTCCAAATGGTAACTTGGTGGTCAAGGAGCCAAGAAAAAGGTAAAATGCTTCAAATATGGTGGTGGACATTTCTGTAAAGATGGTCCGAAAAAGAAGAAATCACAAAATGAGAACTTCCCTTCAAGAAGCGACAAAGGAGCATTTTCGGCTTTTGTCAAAGGTACTCAGCCAGACATCTGGATTAGCGACTCTGGTGCTTCACATCATATGACAGCAAACAAGAAGTACTTTGTTACTTATGAACACTTTCCTGTACCAGTGGAAATTTATCTTGCATACAAGACTTATGCATATGGATCAGGAAGAATGAACATCGAAGTATGTATCCATGGAGAGTAGTATGAAGCTCACATGGAAAATGTTTGGTATGTTCCAGATGGTTCGAAGACATCTCGTTTCTGTTCTACAAGCATCGAAGTATAATGTTGAAGTAAGAATGAATGACAAAACTGTGGAATTTCATCGAAATGGAGAGCTTGTTGCAGTCGGTTCCTGGAAGGATGGCAAATACATACGTGATGGCCATGCGAGTATAGTGGTACAGCTGTGGAAATAAAAAAAGTACCCACTAGTGATTATTTCGGCCGTTAGTCATCCTATAGAATCGAACCTTTTTGACTTTGTAACCAAATAATATTCTTAATTAATCGCATGACACAAAATTTGCATAAGGGGCCGCCTTCATATTAAAAACGATACAAACTTCAAAATTTTCAATAGCAACACCCCTTTTTGAGTCCATATTTCACATCTACGACATATTTTAACACTAAATACCAAGTTTTGCTAGTTTTTAAGCATTAATAATGGAGTTAGAGACGTGCAAAAATTAGGGGTCGTAATGTTAAACGAGTTGCACATAAAAAAAACTATCCCAATCGATAGATAATTATGATAATGAAGCGAATTTTTTACTGAAAAGAAATTATAATAACCCAAACAAAATGCAATCAATATTGGGGTATTTAAAACAATTCTTATATTTTTAAATAAGTATTATATTAATTTTTCGAAAAAATATGAATAGGAACCCCTTAATATTTTTACAGAAATAAATTTAAGACAGGAAGTTTAAGCAAAATCCCAATTTTTAAAATTTTTTATTCATAATTTGCAGAGTAAATCCCAAAATACTTTTTAATTGCCCTTTAGGGGACTGTGTACAAGATTACATGTGTAATTGATAAATAAAGACGGCCTTGCATGCTTGCTTGTCAATTTAGAGATGGTCCCCAAACGGTCCACAAGTGATTCGATTGAATAACTCGTCAAATATTCATCCAAATGTAACAAAAACTTAGATTTAAGGGTTTTCAAGAGTGTTTAGCATTTCTAAGTTATTAAAATTGGATGTTGCTATTGGAAATTTTAAAGTTAGTAACATTTTTAATATGAAGACGGCCCCTTATGCAAATTTTGTGTCAAGCAATCAACTTAGAATGTTATTTTTTCACAAAGTCAAAAAGGTCCGATTCTATAGGATGACTATCGGCCAAAATAACCTCAAGTGGGTACTTTTTTATTTCCACAGCTGTTTGGTTTGGTTTGGTTTGAATTATCGTCGCACTAGAGCTACACGAGGGCTATGGGCGACGGGCGTCGTATTTTAGAACCACAGTCAGATGACGAGCCACACCTGAATAGGCACCCAACGCAACCGATTTCCACAGCTGTACAGCTGTGGAAATAAAAAAGTACCCACTAGTGATTATTTTGGCCGTTAGTCACCCTATAGAATCGGACCTTTTTGACATTGTGAACAAATAACATTTTGAGTTAATTGCACGACACAAAATTTGCATAAGGGGCCATCTTCATATTAAAAATGCTACTAACTTTAAAATTTCCAATAGCAACACCCCTTTTTGAATCCATATTTCAAATCTCTGACCTATGTTAATACGAAATGCCAAATTTTGTTAGTTTTTAAGCATTATTAGAGGATTTAGAGACGTGCAAAGTTTAGGTCCCATAATGTTAAATGAGTTGCACATAAAAAACTATCCCGATCTATAAATAATTAAGATAATGAAACGAATTTTTTACTGAAAAGAAATTATAATAACCCAAACAAAATGCATTCAATATTGGGGTATTTAAAACAATTTTTATATTTTAAAATAATTATTATATTAATTTTTTAAAAAAATATGAATGGAAACCCCTTAATATTTTTAAAGAAATAAATTTAAGACAGGAAGTTTAAGCGAAATCCCAATTTTTAAAAATTTTTATTCATAATTTGCTGAGTAAATCACAAAATACTTTTTAATTACCCTTTAGGGGACTGTGTATACGATTACGTGTGTAATTGATAAATAAAGATGGCTTTGCAAGCATGCTTGCTTGTCATTTTTAGAGATGGTCCCCAAAAGGTCCACAAGTGATTCGATTGAATAACTCGTCAATATTCATCCAAATGTAACAAAAACTTAGATTTAAGGGTTTTCAAGAGTGCTTAACATTTCTAAGTTATTAAAACTGTGTGTTGCTATTGGAAATTTCAAATATCGTAATATTTTTAATATGAAGACGGCCCCTTATGCAAATTTTGTATCGTGTAATTAACTCAGAATGTTAATTGTACACAATCTCAAAGAGGTCCGATTCTATAGGGTGACTAAAGGCTGAAATAACCTCAAGTGGGTACTTTTTTATTTCCACAGCTGTACCTGCATGTCCAGCTGAAATATGTGTAGCAACAGCATCTGAAACTTTGTAACTGTGGCACGAGCGTCTGAGTCACCAGAACAAACGTCATGTTCGAAAAATAGTGGATAAAATGGACATTCGTGAGCTTTATGCTTAAACAAGTGAGTTTTGTGATGGATGTGCTCTTGGTAAAGCTCACAGAAAGTCTTTCTTTCAAACCCCGACCATACCGAGCTGAATCAGTGGATGAAGTAATAAATGCCGATGTAAATGGACCCATGTCAGTTGAGTTTTTGAATGGTGCAAAATATTTTGTGTGTTTTAAAGATGACCACAGCAAATTTCGTAAAATTTTCTTTCTTAAACAGAAAAGTGAAATCAGTTCTTGTCAGCGCATCTTTCTCAATGAAGCTTCTAACGTTGGCCATGTTGTGAAAACATTGCGTTGTGATGGTGGAAGAGAGTTTGACTGTGGTGAAGTTCGTCAAGTTCCTGCTAAAAAATGTACTGCTCTAACCTTAAGCATACCATATACACCAGAGCAGAATGGAGCTACGGAGAGCAACAGGACGATTGCGGAACTTGCTCGTTCTGTGCTCTCAGTATCTGAGCCTCCTCGATCCTTGTGGGCATGTGAAACAGCAGCTTATCTGCTTAACCGAACTGGTGTATCTTCAGAAGAAATTATTAGTCCACAGGAGCTCTGGACTCGCAAGTTGATCCCTAGCTTGAACCATTTACGAGTGTTTGGAACACAGTGCTATGTTCACATACCCAAGAACTTCAGACGCAAATTTGACAACAAAACTGTTCCAGGTCATTTTGTGAGCTATGTAAATGAAAAAGATGGCTATCAAATCTATGTGCCATCTATGAATAAGATAATCAAATCACGAGATGTGGATTTCAAGCCAGAACGACTCTGCACGACTCCTGTTTCAGTGGAGGGAAACTTCCGAAGATCAATTGAAGTGGAGGAAGACTCAAATGCTGAAGAAGATTCGTAAGAAGGCGGACCTTCGGATGTTCTCAGAGATGAGGGAACAGTTCAACAATCTGAAAGAAAGCGAGATGTACCTGCTTGGATGAAGACAGGAGACTTTCTTTTTGCATGTGCTGCTACAGTAGAAGAATCAGAAAATCCACCTACATACTCAGAAGCTGTTTCCTCCGATGAAAAAAAACCTGTGGCTAGCACAGAAAGCTGGTTTCAACAATGACGAGACATTCAGTCCGGTAGCTCGATATGACACAGTAGGTCAGTTCTGTCTGTAACTGCAAGGGAAGGGTTGCATCTACAACAGTTTGATGCAACTGCTTTTTAACAACTGCATTCTTAAATGGCACTCTTCGGGAGGAAGTGTTTATGCTGCATCCAGAGGGATTTGATGAAGGTAGTGGGAAAGTGTGCACGCTTCAAAAGAGCTTGTATGGTCTTCAACAAGCACCCTGCTGCTGGAATCAGTGTTTTGTGGACTTTATGAAGAAGCAAGGATTGAAATCCAGTGACACCGATCCATGTTTGTTTGTGAGACAACACAAAGGCGCAAAACTAATTTGTTGTCATCTATGTTGATGATAGCCTTGTTGCCGTCCCGGCAAGGGAGGGGACCAGCGTTAGTCCCTGACGAGGTTGAAGTGGAGGAGTTTATGCATCAACGTCGTCAGTCATTCAAAATCACAACAAGCGACTTAAGTCATGATATTCAACGATTTTTAGCCTGCTTTTCTTTTTTTAATTCGAAGAATTAAAAAAAAAGGAAAAAGTAAGCATTGTAATGCTGTCGATGTCCGTCCGTACCCCCCTTCCAAAAATCGGTTCTATCCATCCGATCTTAAAAATTCTTTTTTTGATAGTAAGCTAGTTGACTGAATGTAAGCAATAAATGCATAGTTAAGCTATTACTTAGCTATGATGATTGATAAAGGCCGTCGCACTAGATCTGCATTTTTAAATTTTGTTGTTAAGTTTCGCCAAATAAGTTGCCAAACTCGCCAAATTATTAATTTGAACTCGCCAAATGGGCAAAATGATTTTTATAAATAATATTTATGAGTGCATTTTATATATGTTACATTTTGGAATTTTTAGGCATGAAACTGGATTTATACTTAATAACGAGTGAGAACAATAACATAATCTTATAATCCTATAACATGTTATATGATTCACATACTTGGGTTTATATATTTGATATTTTTTTTAATCCGTGTGAAGTGTGAAGTTTTTGTTATAAATAAATATTTAATTTTTCGTAGAACCACAAATAAATCAAGCAGACGATAAGTAATATTAATTTTATTTGTGATAGAAAATCAATGAAAAAGTTGATTTCGCTGGATGCTGTGTTTAGTGAAATTTATTCTAATGTGTATAAATTTTAGTGGAAACTTTTGTAGATGACCCTTACTGTTACGAACCTAGTTGTTTCCCGATAAGAATTTCAGTATTTAAGTAACAGGAAAGTAGGCTATTTTAGCTCTTTTAGAATTTCTTGTTTTTTCTGCGATTTGTTTCTCAATAAACTTAAAATATTCGTAACTTTATTACAGAAATAAACTTGTTATTGAAAAAAGAAGTTCTAAAGAATTAAAATGTCCGTTTATTGACTTTATGACTTTCCGTTACTTAAATACATAAATGAAATACTTGTCGAAATCCAAGTATATTTGTTAATTGTAGTTTATTTATTTTATTTTATGGATTAAGTTTTGTCTGTGGCAACATTGTTTTGTGAAAGATGAATCAGTTTTTTCGAAAAAGTTTTAACTCTCTTGCTGTAACGGTTTTTTTACTTGTGCCGGCTGTTTCATCTATTTTTAGAGAAATAAATTATCATAGTTTTCTGTGAAAAGATTTGTTTCTGTAGTACATTGTACTTACATTTTGGCGCCCGAACAGGGACTTGCGAAAAAAGAAAATGGCAAGTTTCTTTAAATCCGGATACAAGAAAGCAGATTTGCTGGTAGTTCTGGAAGAAATTAACGAAACAGCGCCGGTGGGATCAACTCTAGCAAAGTTGAAGGACTTGATTTTGGCTAGCAATGAATATAACAAGGATCCAGAATTTGTTAAGCAAGTACTTGAGGATACCGTTAGAGAACGAAAGAAACAAGAAGAAATACTTCTTCAAAAAGAAAAAGAAGAAAGACTTTTTCAAAAAGAAAGAGAAGAACGACTTCTTCAAGAAAAGAAAGATGCAATAGAGCTAGAAAAAGCAAAGGAAGCTTCAGAGTTAGAAAAAGCAAAGGAAGCTTCAGAGTTAGAAAAAGCCCGAATGGCCCATGAATTAGAAATGGCCAAGATACAGGCGCAATGTCGAGAAATGACTGCTCAAAATGCCGCCAATCCAAATTCCGTTACTGCTGAAGCAGTGAATTCTAGGAGGAAGTTTACTTTGCCGAAACTAGAGTTCAGACAGTTTGGCGACGATGTCAAAGAGTGGCTCCCGTTTTGGAACCAGTTCCAGCACATCGATAATGATGCGGACATTGCACTTGAAGACAAGTTCCAATATCTGATTCAAGCTACTGTGATGGGTTCCAGAGCGAGAGAAATCGTCGAAAGTTTCCCGCCAACTGGCGAAAATTATACTAAAGCCGTCGACAGTCTGAAATCAAGATTTGGAAATGAGGATCTTCTAGTGGAGATCTACGTAAGGGAACTTCTCAAATTAATCATCAATGTTCAGGTGAATAGATCTTTTCCCCTTACATCTTTGTATGATAAACTGGAAACTTACCTAAGAGCATTAGACACTCTTGGAGTTACTACAGACAAGTGTGCATCTATACTTTACCCGATGGTAGAATCTTGTTTCCCGGAAGAATTTTTGAAGGCATATCATCGAAGCAATTCTTCAACTCCTAAAATAGAAGCAAAAGAAAGGCTTAACAAGCTGATGGTGTTTCTAAAATCTGAAGTGGAGGGTGAAGCTCGAATTAATTTAGCGATGGATGGTTTTGGCCTGCTCAAAGTTGAAGATACCAAGGGTGCAAAGAAGAAGGTTGCATATGAAATAAATAAAATCAGAGCGCCATCAACAGCCTCTGCCTTACACGCTGCTCCTTACGTCAAAGAACAAAGAAAAGGCTGCCTGTTTTGTGATGGTAAGCATAATAGTTCTGATTGTTTTTCCGCTCAGAAAAAGTCTTTAGCTGAGAGGCAGGAAATAGTTAAAAGTAAGAAAGGGTGTTTTGCCTGTTTGGCTGTAGGTCATGTAGCTAAGCGTTGCAGAAGTTTCGTAAAATGCCTTATTTGTGGTAGAAAACACGTTACACTTATGTGTGATAGCCTGGAAAAAATGAGTAAATCAGCTTTAAAAGAACGAGAAGGTTCGCAGACAGAGACGCCAGTAAATGATGTAAATATGACGCATTTAAATCAGACACCAGAAGTTTTTCTGCAAACTTTGGTCGCCAAGCTTGTAGCCAACGGTAAAGAAATGAGTGTCCGTCTTTTGTTTGATACAGCATCACAGAGATCCTACATCGTCAATAACGTTGCCAAGTCGATGATGTATGCCCCTTTTGAAGAAATGAACGTTGCCCATTCCCTATTTGGAGGTGTAATCACTGATGCTAGAAAACACAAGAAGTATGAAATAACAGTTGCATCGCTCAAAGGAAAATTCTCATGCAAGTTGGAAGTAATGGGCCAAGATGTTATTTGTGAGAAGATATTGCCAGTAAGCAGAGGTCCATGGCTCAAAGAATTAAAGACTTTAGGAATCAATTTGTCTGATGTTAGCCAGACCTATGAACAAGTACACATACTAGTAGGAGCAGATATGATAGGCAGGTTATTGACTGGGCAGCAAAAGGTTTTGTCAAATGGCATGGTTGCAACAGAAACAAGTCTCGGATGGACCTTAATGGGAAAGGTGCCGCATCAGAAGCCTGGTACAGAAAATCTAGCCATGTCAGTAATATCACTTTTTGTTAAAGAAGCTGAGATGGCCGATCTGTGGAGACTAGACTTAATCGGAATCCAAGATCCCATTGAGAAGAAATCTAAAAAGGAGAAAGATTTTGAGGCCCAAGAGCATTTTCTTCAGTCTGTAAAGGTCAATGATCAAGGAAGGTACGAAGTCCGTTTACCATGGGAAGAAAACGAATCTTTTTTACCCGATAACTATAACCTGGCAAAGAAGAGATTAGAGCGAACAACACTTCAGCTGAAATCCAAGAATATTTATTATGACTATGAAAAGGTGTTCGAAAGCTGGCTGGACGAGGAAATTATTGAAGAAGTACCCTCTAATGAAATTGCCTTACCAGGGAACTACTTGCCACATAGGGCAGTAATAAAGGAAAGCAGTACTACTCCTATTAGGCCAGTCTTCGATGCTTCTGCCCGTATGAAGGGTCATCCTTCCCTTAACGATTGTCTGCACAGTGGTCCAAATTTGATCGAACTTATCCCCGATGTCTTGCTGCGTTTCAGAGAAAGACGTATCGGTATTTCTTCAGATGTCAGAAGAGCGTTTCTACAGTTAAGTGTCGCCAAAGAAGATAGAGATTATTTAAGGTTCTTGTGGTGGCAAGACGAAGAGAATAAAACGTGCAAAATATTTCGACATGCAAGAGTGGTTTTCGGAGTAACGAGTAGTCCTTTCCTTTTGGCAGCTGTCATAAGGTATCACATACAAAATGTTCAAGGCTACGATACAGATTTAAAGAAAAGGCTCTTGCAGAGTTTCTATGTTGATAATTCTTTAACCAGCGTGGATACTTCAGTTGAAATGGAAGAATTTAAACAAAAATCCATTGAATTGATGCAGAAAGGTAGTTTCGAGTTGAGGAGCTGGGAACATTCATATTGCAAGAATTTACCCTCAGAATCATCCGTGTTAGGCTTAAAATGGAATAAAACCGAAGACACACTAAAAGTCAATATGAGTTGGTTAAAAGAATTGAGCGTGGAAAAAGTCACCAAGAGATCTATTCTGTCTGTGGCGCACCGTATTTTCGATCCCATTGGATATACCGCTCCAGTCATGTTGTGCCCTAAGTTAATGCTACAAAAGACATGGGTGATGGGCGTTGATTGGGATGAAGAGATCAGAGAAGATCTGAAAAAAGAATTTCTTCTGTGGTACGCAGATTTGAAAACATTGGAAGAAATTGAGATTCCCAGGTGGATTCAAGTTACCTCCGAAAATCTAAATAACTGTTCTTTACATACATTTTGCGATGCCAGTAAACAGGCTTATGCAGCTGTGGTTTTCTTGAGAATTGAAGATAAAGATGATGTCAAAATCAGTCTTCTGTCAGCAAAGTCTCGTATTGCACCGCTCAAAGAAGGGACCATACCTAGGCTCGAGTTGACTGCTGCCTTGGTGGGAGCTAGACTTGCACACTCAGTTGTGCAAGCCCTCGGCTGGAAGGATATCAAGCAATATTTCTGGAGCGATTCAACTACGGCTCTTGCCTGGATTTCGAAGGTAGAGAACTGGTCTGTTTTCGTTAGAAACAGGGTACAAGAAATAAGAAAATTAAGTAATCCTTCGTCATGGCATCATGTTCCGAGCCATTTAAATCCTGGAGATCTACCCTCGAGAGGATGTAATGCAAAGCAACTCCTCGACTTTGCATGGTGGGAGGGACCGAATTGGCTGAAAGAACCTCGAGATAATTGGAGCCACCTAAAATCCACTGAAATACTGAATGAAGAAGAAATTTCAAAAGAAAAATTAAAATCCGTTACAACACTTGCTAATGTCGAGGAAAATAAAGAAACTAACTGGTACTACAAGTACTTTTCAAATTATGAAAGGATCATTCGAATGATCTGTTGGATTCTCAGGTTTATTGGGAATTCCTCTTCTGCCAAAGGAAGTCGAGCTTTTGGAGAAATATCTGCATTAGAATATGAAAAAGCAGAGTTAGTTGTTCTAAAAATGATTCAACAAGAATGTAGTGAAGTACTGAATCACAAGAAGCTTAAATCGTGGCAAAGTGTACCATATGCGCAAGATTCTCTTAAGAAGGTTTGTAGCAAGAAGGGGTAGATGTACTACTATATATTGTGATAACGGCACAAACCCCGACAGCTGCGTGGTGGGGTGGATGGTGGGAGCGCCTAAAAGATCTTCGCAACAGATTTCGTTCGGATTTGTAACAGTAATTGACACCACTTCTACACAAGATTTATAACATTAGAAAAAATATCGCCAACCAAAGCATTCATTTGCAATTTGAACTTTTCAACGCCAAAAATGAGCTACATTTATTTTCTTTTGCGAGTTAAATAATTTTTATCGTTTGCTAAATCATTGCTCAGCATGATCAGCTTATAAGATGAATAAGACATGATAAGTATACAGGATTATAAAGACGAAATGATCAAGTGGGTTTATTTGGATTATTTTTCTTTTCAATAACAAAAGGTGCCTACAAAGGGTTTTGACGAAATTCTAGGAGGGGTTAGAATAAAAATAAATATTCGCTATCTTTCAAAGCAACAAATGTATTTTTTTTTTAATTTGCAACGTAATAGGGAGGAGTTTAAATCCCCTTGAGAAAAAGGTATTAAAATAGTCTATGTTCTTTCAGAATTATTCACTTTATTTCATTTAAAGTAAGTGTTTTGTTCCTACAAAACTTAATTAAACTACCTTAAAATAATAAGGTTTTTTCCATTCAAATTATTTTCTTCTTCGATTTTATGAAGTAATATTTAAGGGGGTATTCCTTATACTTTTTGAGTCGTTGTAGTTATTGGGTGTCTATGCCACCATTATTGAGTTGGTGCAAATTTTTATCAGTATTGTGAGTCAATTTATCTCTTCTTTTTTTAGACAATTTGAAAATATTACGGAACGAATATATTTTCCAGTGCTATGGTTCAGCGAGGTAAGTGAATTCATTTTGTCCTTATTTACCCATCTGGCAACATTGGTGCCATTTTGAAACTACTATTTTATTCTCTTTCTCGTTTTTTAAATGGCACCCATCCTTAATTTGTATATTAAAATAAATTTGAATGGTTAAATTTAATAAATTACGTGACTTATTAAGGGGGTTTAGCCGAATAATTAGAGGGGGCTGGGGAGCCCAGTCGGTTAAGCACTCGCTTAGCATGCGGAAGGTCCGAGGTTCGGGTCCGGGCATCGCCAAAATAGCTGCCGACCTATAAACGGCCCGTGCAGCCAAAAACGTCCGGCGAATAATACCCCGTGTAAGGGAATGCACGTTAAATATCCTTCAAAGTCCTAACGCTGCGTACGATGTCGCCCTTAACGGTTGCGTTGGGTGCCTATTCAGGTGTGGCTCGTCACTTGACTGTGGTTCTAAAATACGACGCCCGTCACCAATAGCCCTCGTGTAGCTCTAGTGCGACGATAATTCAAACCTAACCTAACCGAATAATGTGAGATTTTTTTTTTCGCAAAAAAAATGTTGTAAAATTGCTTTCCGAACCATGCTTTTAGGTGTTAAGGAAAACGAACGGTTCCTTCTTTTTTATAAAAATAATTAGCATTAGTTTCTTCATATTCTTATTATTAGTTTGAATTCAAACGACACGTGTTCAAAGTATTTTTACACTTCACAAAGAAGTAGACAAACTGCGCATCGAATTTTAAGTATAGTCTGACTGTCACTTCTTAGCTTCCCAAATATTTTGATTGTGGAAAATTCCACTTTGAAAAATGGCAAGGAAGATTTTATTTTAGGCAAGAGTTACTATATTTGGAGATTCATTGCTTTTGTAGGTGCATATTTCTTTAAGGTTTTGAAACAGTTTCAAGTGAAGTTGCAGTTGGACTTATATTGGGTTCTCTTTTATTTCATAGCTATATTTTGACTTGTAGCGTTCCCAGAGGCGATACTGAATGTGTTAAATAATACCCCGTTTCCACTAGCGAACTTAACACATTCGCTGCCACTATATCATCGATAGATGCTTCATCGATAGAAGCTGATAAAGTAGAAGAACATCCTGTTTTTTAAACCTGTTCGTTACAATGGAAATAAACTAACCACTCTTTATTTTCGAACAAGTACAAAACTTAGTTCGAGTTCGTAAAATTGCAAGGTTAGGTTGAATTAACGTCGCTAACCAAAGCTACACGACAACTAGTCGTAAAAATACGAGGAAATGTTCCTGGCTTTTTCCAACCGGATAACTCATTTGTCGCTAATTCTTGAATTGAAAGCCAATTACCAGATTTGCTTCAGAGATTAACTTTTCAACTATAAAAACATCATTAAATTTCCATAATTCATATTTTTTTCGGTAGTTTTTGCTTGAAAAAATACAAAAACATAAAACAGAATATTTACAATTTTTTTTTATAGCTAGATTGTTGAATAACAAACTGAATCACACTGCGAAATGCAGTATGTCTGGTGTCTGGTCGCCCTACACTTGAGACGAAGGATTTAATTTCCTCGTAATTTGAAATAGAATGCCTTCAACTCATCAAGTATTATTCCAAGCACAGCAGGTTCGTTTTCAAAAGTTACAAACGAACTTGAACTCTTAAGAACGGTTGGTTAAATGATACTATGAATTTCATCAGAATTTGCTGTTATCGATGAATCGGAACCACGCGACTCCCTAAGGAGTCAGTGGCATCCAACGTGTTAATCTAGATATTCTAGATCAAGGTCGTAGCTTAAGGGGTCACAGGAGTCTTAAAAATGTGCAAAGAAGGAACTACAAAGCATAGTTTGATCTTTCATATAACTTTTTAACTACTCAATATACAAGTATAATTTTTTATATGTAATTCTACAAGACTTATTTATTATAAAACAAGTTTTAAAATTTATGAAACTTTAGCCAAAACTAAAATAAATGATATTAAACATAAAGCTATTAGAACACATTGGGATTAGGCTTGCGCGGCAAACTTTGAGGTCAAAATTGAAAAAATGACCAAGAAAATGACTTTATATTGCACAAATATGTACAAACTAGGACTTATACCTAAATTCTCAGCTCAATTTTAATTAGAAATTATTTTAAGAACTTTTTTCTAAAAAAAATAATAAAATTTTTAAATTTTGATTTTAAATTTTTTTAAAATAATTTCTAATTAAAATTGAGGTGAGAATTTAGGTATAAGTCTTTGTTTGTACATATTTGTACAATATAAAGTCATTTTCTTGGTCATTTTTTCAATTTTGACCTCAAAATTTGCCGCGCAAGCCTAATCCCAATGTGTTAAAATAGCTTTATGTTTAATATCATTTATTTTAGTTTTGGCTAGAGTTTCATAAATTTTAACATTTGTTAAGTAAATCTTATAGAATAACATATAAAAAAATTATACTTATATATTGAGTAGTTAAAAAATTACCTGAAAGATCAAACTATACTTTGTAGTACCTTCTTTGCACATTTTTAAGACTTATGACCCCTTAATGTGACTGAAATTTCGTTTTAGACACTTTTTTTTGTCTAAATTTCAGACGATTTGTTATGAATTTACAGAAAAATTCTGTTATGTCTTCTATCGTCTATTCTGTTATGTCTTTAATAGTTTTTTTGCTGTAAAAATTAGATGTTTTAAGAAAGAAAATCGCGTATGTATTTGACTGCAACCGAAGAGCCAAAAACTTTGTGGAATCTCTGCGTGCCGAAATAAATGAGTGTGCCCCTTGGAGGCTTGAAATAGACAGCCGGAAGCGTTCGAGTTAACCTAACCAAACTCGCTTAGTTGGGAGAGCTTTGGACTGCAAATCGAAGGGCGCTTTCACACGGTGCTCCTTGATCACGGAACTTCCATAGGGGGGGAATAACATGGAGAGCGGCTGTCGGGAATTTTTTCGCGGGGACACGAAAATCGGTAAACCGGTTTTGCGGAGAGATATAGGTAGCCAAACAGCATCAAGTATAGTTCTGACGTCTTGTTGGCGAAATCAAGTTTGCCAAATGGAGAAAAAGCTACTTTATGCTCGCCAATGTTGATTTTTGAAGTTAGTACTCCTTGCTTTATCGGCTGTGAGAAGCCTTGTGGTTAAGATCTCGATCTTATTATCGTAAAGCCTCGCGATCGAGTCTCGGTACCACTGAAGACCCACCGCATATGCGGAGTACATGCTCGTGAAATCTGTTGGGACCGAAAGTCCTGTGGGTGGTCATTGCGCAGTTTCCCTCGGGTACTGCTCCCTGGAGACTATTTCCTTCCCCATCAGGGACTTGTCGAAATTGTGGAGGTGGAGCGCGATAGATGGCAGCATCTGTCACGTATGTGCGTGCGTGTAAGTGTGTTGTGTCTGTCCTACTTGACGAAAGCTTATACCAACTCTGACCAAGCACACAAGCCTGAAAATATATGTATACCAACCAATCCCCTACACGTGATAAGAAATTTGTAAAAAAAATTGAAAAATTGTGCAAAGACTAGCGATTATTATCATTCACAACAACCCCTCCAGGAAAATGTGACGTCAGAATCTGGGCAGGCGGACAACCCTGTCCGAGCAGTTCCGTGCACAAGGTATACCGTGTGAAAAGGCCTTTAAGGTCCATGGTTGGAATCTGGGGTTAAATCTTTTTTTAAACTTCGTTAGTACTGTGGTTATTATCCCACAGTGACTGGGGGCAGGAAAAGTTTTGCTTTTTTTATTATTAGTCTGTTGGAAAAAAAACAGATTCTGCGTTTAATGATTGGTCTAAAATAAACATCTGTCTGAAAATGTCCAGCTGACAGTTTATCAGCCGGACTTTTGTTCCAGTGTATGTCCTTTTTGTCTGATTTTAGACTGCTGAAATCGGGGATGACATGGTGTCTCAGCTCCAATTAGTCCTCAATACATTACCATTGGCCATGAATGGGATTGCATTTTTTCTGGTAGCTGTGGGAAGTATTTTAGTCTTAACAGCATTTGGACTCTCCATCCTCTATGCATTACGGAAAGTAAGTAACTATCTTTTCTTTCATAAGAAACGGTTTGCTTTCAAAATATCGTGCTGTGTAGGGTAGGGTGGGTATGGTTGCGACAATTTTCATTTGATCGTCCATAAATTCGTTAGTACGCCTGGTAGCTGGATGAAAAATGTATTAATAGTAAAGTGTTACATTTGTCCACGCATAAATACTAGCATTTTGTCCGTATAATATTAACTTATAGGAGCAAATTAGAAAAAAAGGGGAAATATCACAACCGACCCCACCCCAGGGGCTGTAGTGACATTTTCAAAAAGACACGAAATGGTAACTCACTTTTATTGTAGCCCCTACTATACTAAAGTTCCACTTTGAAAAAATAGTTATTATGAATACTCTTTAGTTATTACCCCTCCCCCGCAACCCGGTATTCCTTATGGTTTCTCTAATATGGTAATTGTCACAACCGTAATCAGTCTACCCTATACCCTTGCTTTGTTAACAAGTATCTCTTTGTCGCTCTAAGGTTACGTTAGGTGTAAATTCAGGCGTCGAAATAGGCACTTGTTTATAAAATAAAACTAATTTCAAAGTTATTGTGTCTGTGTAAAGCTCCTCTCAGAAACTAGAATAGTCTTAGAATTTCAACTGTAAGTACAAAGAGACGGGGGTCATTCTCAAAAAATGTTACCATTCCAACTTTCAAATTGTTCAAAAATAACATTGGGTTTTAATTGAAGTATTTGTTACTATAGCATACAGAATTCTCTTCTCTAAAGAAAATCCACAAAATCCGTAAATTTTTCCTGGTCATTTCTTCCTCAATTCAAATTTTTGCCTTAAACACAATGCCATTATACCAAGAGCTATTAAACGAACATAGTTAAAATACACGTACGGGAATCGCACTCGAATCGCTTTCAATTACAAATTTTTCACAGTATAAATATTTTTAAAGACAGCAGCGCTCCTGATTCTTCAGTTTGAACTGTGTTTTTTTTAATTTTTTTTTACAGACGATATTTTTTTGCTTCTGTATTCAATTAGAAATATGTGCGATCATTCGTTTTATCTATGTTAGATACTTAATTTTTGTGCCGTTAATAAAATGTAAACATACATTAAAAAAGGGTCTGTAATAATTCATATGTAAGATTGTTTAGATAGACATATTTATGGTAATTTTTTAAAAGTGAAAAGTCTTAAGTTTTCTGCTAATAAAAGATCTTCCGTCCTTTCTCTAAGTGCCAGCAAAACCAGGCATCACCTGATCATATCCTTGATTGCTTAGGATTGGACTGGGAGGACATATTTTCTCCCCCCCCCCCTTTTGGTTTCGGACTTTCTGAATGTCAACGGATTTATTGATCTGGTCTGAATCAATCCGTCTGACCAGATGGGAATTAGCAACAACAACATTGTAATTTTAATTTCACAACTTATACTTTTAATGACGTAAATCATTTTTTAAAACTCTTCTATAGTTCAAACACAGCGTTGAAATTTGTTTCAGTTTGCCAGAGCCAAAATGGCAGTCTGGCTATCTGAGAAAATGTTTTTGTTCCGTGCCAAAAACTCATTTGTAACCATATGAATTGCAATAACTTCCGCTTGAAAAACGGCTGAAGTTAAGAACAAACGGTATTTCGAGAAATCGGTGCCATGGTGCGAATAATTGCCCCACAAACCAGTGCAGTTAGAGTTTGACCGTGTAACGTTCATAGAAACCCACGGGGATGTTCTCAATTATAGTCTCAATATCATCTCGAGGAATTGTAATAGTAAAGTGCTTCTCTGGAATGGAACTTCTAATTATTGCGTCTTTAGGCATTAAATTTGTGGGAATTTCGGAACTGAGTTCCAGACAAATATAAACATGGTTTCTTAATTTGCCTTCACAAGGCAAAATGCTGAACGATCGGACTATGTCCCATTCTTTTCCAGCCGGTACAAGGTTTTTATCGCTTCTCCGCTCAGAAAAATATCTAGAGGAGGAATTGATAAAATGATCTCTAATGCAGCAGTAGGAAAAGGAGATGGCTCCCCTTTCATAGATGAGAGCAAGTCTCTACCTTTTGCAACGCAATAGGTGATCTTAATAATGGCATGCATTTATTCTAAACAACCATATTTAATAATGGGCCTGCCACAATGGCAGTATAAATCCATAAATCAACCTTGAGATTGAGACCCCAGTGTTTCCCAATAACTATTTTGTATGTTAATAAAGCGTCAGTGGCTGAACGGGCCTTTTCCTGGGCATGAGTTTTCCAGGAAAGTTTGCTATCCAGGTTAAAGCCGAGATATGTAACGCAATCTTTACGATTGATAGTGATATGTCCAAGGTACAGGTCATCTAACAACCCCTTTATGTTCCAAGTGAAAACAATCCCCTCAGAGATGAACTAAGGCCGTTTTCGTCACCCCACAAAGAAACTTTGTTGAGCGTTTGCTGTGCAAGATCATGCATAGTTTTAAAGTCATGCATAGTTTTAAAGTCAAAGCCTCGGTATGGAACAATGAGATCGTCTGCGTAAGCCTGAGAAGAACAGGACTCTTGCTTTAGAAGCATCAAGAGTGAGTTAAAAATCAGGTTCTATAAAAATTAGATGGAATCCCTCCTTGAGGGCAGCTTCGGTTAGATCGCTTTGAGTGTGAAAAACCTGCCAATTCAACAGAAGCTGTTCTGCTTCGGTTCATAAAGACAAGCCATGTGTCAATCAACGGATGTATGTTGAAGGTCAAAGCCTTTTCAATTGCGCTGAAACCGATGTTATCGACTATGTCAATCAAAATGCCGAAGGCATCTGACCGTCAATAATTGTTTGCCGAATTCTCCATACCAACTGGTGAAGAGCCGATTCGGTAGAAAACCCCGATCTGAACAAATGTTGGTTGAATCAGATATTACTATTTAGTATAGAGTCATTTTGTAAGTGCCAGAGAATCATTCGCTCAAGAAGTGAAATGAAGTAATCATTCTGAATGAGTTAGGTTTACAGTATGAATCTTTCCCACACTTAGGCAGAAAAACGCCGCGTACAGCTCTATATACTTTGGGAATGCATCCTAACGTAAGGGATGAGATGTAAATGCGGACAAGAAGAGTCCCCAAAACACCTCATCCCTTGTGTAGAAGAATTGGGAAGATTTCATCGTTCCCTGGTCCATGGGATTACATGTGGAATTATATCCCATATCATTACACACTCCTAGGTGAAAGTTCAGCATAGCTGATAACATGCCATGTGGATTAGAAGTGAGACTTCTATCAGGTAACTGAATAGAAAATAGTTGAGAATCCGAAGATTTCTTTAATGTTCTATGAGTCTTAGCAGTTTCATGGAGTGACTGTATATTACTACAGAGTGTCCTACATGAGTTAGGCTATGTCCTTCTGGTCCCTCTTTTAAATTTCTTTTGAAGAATTTTAAACTTTAATCTTATCGTCAGATTTATGTCGCATTGCTCTACACCTTATGCCTCAGCTTTTTTGTTGAGTCATGTATGTCCTTAATAGCGGAGATACATGATCCAAAGATTTCTGTGGCTCATTGTCATTCCTTATCTGTGAAACAGGTTTCACTCAACCTTTCCTAAAGGCTTCCTCCTGGTCGGTTTTCTTAGATACAGGCTCTCTAAATTGGATTTGCCAAGTCTACAGTAAGGAAAGTTTTCATTTCTTTTCAGGACATCTAGCATTTCTGTAGCCTACCCGAGATCCATAGTGTTACTCCCTTCTCCCGGGATGACTGCTGGTATGGCGATCTTTTTACAGTCAAGTCCACGGTTGCAGATCCCCAATAGTTAAACGTTCCTAGCCAGCCCCCTGGGGCTGGCTAAGAACGATCTTTTTGATTATGCCTTTTCCAGGATTTCTTACTCAGTGGTTTGGTTGTGAAGCCGTCCACCAATGTTTCTGGCTTTTTCACTCCCTGTATTGGTTTATCCTTCCCTGCCGTATTCAAGGCGTCCGAGGGCACTTCCCCCTCTCCTCCAGAAGTTCGAGTGGAGAGGAGAGTATAGAGCAAAGCTCATCTACTCCTTCCTCCGAAAAGTCAGTTGGAATTTGGAAACTTTTTCGATGCGTTTTTATCAACAACATCTGAAAATTTGTCACTCATTGTTTTTTTGGGTTCAATAGAAGGAGACAATCATAAATATTAGAAAACATTCGTTCGATTTCAAAATTCGTTCTTTTTATTTTTAAAATTCCATCGTATTTGTAAAATTCTTTTTAACCTACTTTTTTTCAATTCGAAAGAATTTTACAAATACGATGGTAATATAAGTTGAAAGAGAAACCCATATCTCAATTAAAAAAATATCTTTTCAATAAGACCATTGAAACGAAAGTTAGGTCGACACAGAAGAAAATATTCACCATGTCAATAACCAACTTAATTTTAAATGTGAGAACATCTTCATTTTTAGAAACTTTTCAGGGCTTTTTCAAACAATTATTTTATACAAAAAAAATTTCATGTGATGCATCACATTTGGAAGCTAATTTTTATGTATTGTAGTTTAAAGTACCTGGGGAAAAAGTTTAGTGATAAAATATTGGTATTTAAAACAGTTATAGCATTTTTAAAAATTTAATTGTTTGAGAAAAAAAATTAAATTAAATTTTTTTTTACAGATATAATGTTTTTTAATACACAATTTTTGTGTGTGAATTCACATAACAAACCAATGATTTTGTTTAATCAAAAAGCTATAAATAAAAAAAAGTTGATGTGGTTTCCCTTCATTTACTATTTGCATTTTTTGAAAAATTCCGTAACAATAAAATTAAAAATACTACAGGCAATGAAACCTGGGACACACCATTTGTAGCATTTTTTGAAAATGACCCATGACTCATTTTTTTTCTGTATCTTTTTTTTTTCATTCTAAAATGAATAACGAAGAACTGGTTTCTCCACAAAATTGTGCTTTTTTTTTCAAAGTTTAGAGCCTCATCAAATGAAATTGGAGCAAATACCCATATATTTGTTAATTGACTTTGTTTCTGCAATACATACGGATTATTTTCCAGCTAATTTTATACATTTCCAATGTTGGCAGTAGGAATAAATGACCTTGAAAGTCGTGCAATTTTGTATTTTTGGAAAGTTCAAGGTCAAATATTTATGCAAGAAAAAGTGCCGCCGCATATCACTTGCTATTTTTGGGTACTTCTCTTTAATATGAGCATTAGATCATATGCACTTTTGGTTCACTGTCGGCACAAGAAAATATTAAAGGTCAAAAGTTCAGAAAAAGTTCCTACAACTTTGAATGACCTTATGCCTTTGTACCAAGTTTTTATGTCCTAACATGTACTCTGGAACAAGTAGAACACACAAAAAATTTGATGCAATTTTTAACTCTTGACACAAAAAGTATTGCCGTATGGAAGTTGGTTCAGTTTTCTTCAAAAAACGGAAGATCTTCAACTTGGACGTCCCAAAACTTTAATGAATTTTTTTTTTAGCAAAAACAAAAATATAAGTATCTAATAGTTTTCCGTTTTCCCATAAAGAACATATTCTGCAATTTTCAGCAAAATTAAAAATGTCAACTATCCAAGCCTGCCTGACTCTTAAAAAAAAAACGGGCTTTAAAAGTGAAAACAACTTTAAATACAATATGTTTGCTAATAAAATATTTTTAAGCACTTTAGCACAACTTTTTTTTCCAATTAATTACAAGTTTTGCTTTTCATATTTTTATCGCACAATATCTATCATTATTTGCAAATGCATTCATAATTTTGTTCTGACTTTTTAACTGCTTTTTAGAATGAACCTGCATATTCGTCAGTAACTTCTGAGAAGTCATCTTGACTGATTTCTATAAAATGCTATTTTGTTTGAATTCACATTTTGTTATTCCAACTGTGTTATAAAACTACAAAAAATTTTGAACAAATAATAAATCATTTTAATTCACTTGTTGACTCTATTTTCTTTCGCGATTGCGTAATATTTCTTATTTTAACATAAAATTTAAATTTTAAACACTGCAAATGTAAATATTGGAAAGTAAAAAAAGTAATATTGGAATAATAAAACATAAAGATATTACATTCACGATATTCAACTGTAACTGTAAAATATCCCAGATTTATAAATTAAAAAAACAACTTAAAATCCCTGACAATTCTTATTATGCTTTTGAATTCGCTTAGACTGTTTTTTGTCCCTACGTTCAATGCAAGTTTGAATAAAACAAAGTTAGTTTTGAAACTGAACTTTCAGGTGATAAAGTTAATAGAGACTGCCGGTTTTGATGTCTTTACACAAACTTTACGGGCTCTTACGAGCACACTTTTAGTCATCTTAATGAGCTTATTTTGAATATTTTAATGAAATAATTTTTTTATGAGTTTTGTATGTAGTATAAGTTAAAATAGTTTTTCCTGTGATTCTACACTTTTATTTGGACATTTCTTCTATTTATTTTTCTTAAAAATGAATTAGGTATGGGTATGGGTATTTTTACATATATATTTCGACTTGTGTGCTTGCTCAGTGAGCCGCTTATAAGTCTTCGTCAAGTAAGACAGACACAGAAAGAGTTTTTACTGTCACAAAGAGAGGAAATACACCCAGGGCGAAGGCGGGAATCGAACCCGCGCCCGTTACAGCACGCAGACTGCTGGCCTGCGATGCTTACCACTCGGCCATCCGGGCCCCATGAATTAGGTAAACGAAGCATCCCTTACCGGTTTTACGTATCCAAAATGAAGAAAATTCTGGGTAATTTCAACCCAAAAGTATACGACGGCGGGGAGAGTTGAAGAGGTCGGGTGACCCCCTTTAGTATTTGACAAAAGTCTTATTTTTAAACCCGTCCTACAACTTATAACTCTGAGCCTGGAGCGCAACCACACGGGAGAGCCCACCCTCCCCCCCCCCCAAAAAAAAACATATTAAAGTCAAATTTTACTTGTTTTCAAATCGAAAATTCCAAAGTGAAAAGAAGTTTGGCAAAAACTACTTTGCTTTAGTAAGTCTGTGAAAATCAAAAATGTTGTAACTCTTCTAATGTGGTGGGTATTGCAAAAAAAAGGCGCCACTCTGATAGAAAGATATCTGGAAAAGAAGCTGTGACTGTGGCATAAAACACCCGGGAGAGAATAGTGTGAATTGTAGCATCAGTTCGTGGAAAAGAAAAGTCCAAATACTACCAATCTGTGTTAAAGCTCCTAATGGAGGCTAGAAATAGGCAGCCGGAAACGATTACACTACACTACACTACCAACCTAGTTGAATGACGCTGTATCAGTGCATTTCTTGCTCTGATGCGACAACGTTTAAACAACCACCGTCGTACTTAATTTTGTGGTAAAATACTTTCTTTGGGGAAAAAAGTTGCTGAATGTTCCAAAATTACTACCTTTCTTGAGAGCGTGGTTCGGATTGCAGGACATTACGCTAGTATTCTGCGAGATGTAACGGGTGCGGGTTCGATTCCCGCCTTCACCCTGGTGTACTTTCTCTCTGTGTGTCAGTAAAAATTCTGCCTAAATCCAGCGTCTTACTTGACGAAGGTTTATAACCGGGTATCTGATCAAGCACACAAACCGATATATATATATATATATATATATATATATATATATATATATATATATATATATATATATATATATATATATATTATTAGGGTGGTCCTTATTAACATGGGGAAAAATAAATTTTCGATTTCGAAATGTGCCACCCCCTCAATTTGTTTAGCCATATGAAAAAAAAATTCCTGTAAAATTTTAGCCAAATCAATTAATAATAACACGTGCCCCACGGGGCTTAAAGTTTCAAAAAACACAAAACTTTGGGGTGTTTTTGTGATAAATCCATTATAAATCAATATCTATGCTTACTACGGAAAACCACTCAATACAAATGTTATAGAACATAAAATTTCCTACCACATTGTAATTTACACTTTTGATCTATGAGCAATAGGTTTCGAGTTATAGGGAAGAGAACGAGCGATATTATGCGAGATTGCAAATCATGGCCGCAATACGCAAACGCTATTCAATACAATGGTGCGCCCTAAAACTGATTATTTAGATAACTTTTAAACTTTCCTGTCTAAAAATCAACTAAAAAGGGACAGATTTAAGTATATATATTTAAAAAAACATATAAAATACACCACAATTTAAATACTGTCAGGGCCGTCGCGTGGGTAAGGGGTGCGGGGGGGCGGTGCTTTAGCAATGGAGTTAGCTTTTTTAATGGAAAAAGCTATACACCATAAGTCATACAGGGACACGCATGTTTCTCCACCCCCTCCCCTGCATTATTAATGGTTACTGTCTCTAGTTAAAGCAAATTTTTAAAAAAAAATCTTGCATATGGTAATGGCAGAAAAGATGTTAACCCTTTGCAACTGCCCAAAAGACTTTGTTGCATTTCAATAAAGCTTATGCGTTATTTTGAAATAGATGGCAAAAGCAACTTTGTAGGAGTTTCGGTCATTTGTTCAAAGGTGCATTTGAAGTTCGTTTTACTAAATTGTGCCTCGAAAACAGATATTTCTTATTGCTTCAATGAAAAACCAAGTAGCCGGTGCCAAATTGCTATCTAGTGGAGATTTGCCACGCATATTCTTTTTAAATATGATGAAGTAAACCTGAAATTACTCAAGTGTATCCTTTTTAATGGATGAAGATCACAAATTTTAGAGGAAAGCATGTCGTTCATACTCGCGAAAGAAACCACTGCGTAAGAATGATTATAAAACAGATTCCATAACAGAGATTTCCCATTAAGGAAGATTTCAAGAAATTAGATCCATTATAAAGGTGTAATTAAGCAAAATATTTAAAAGGAAGGGGAATACAAGATCTTTAAAATTCGTAAACTTGGCAGTGGAAAGAGGTGCGATGTTAAGAATTCAACTATCAGTTTACAAAGAATGAATCCAAAAGCAATTTATTTTACTGACTGTGCAAGACAGACACAAAAAAATCACATCCTACGATTGAAAAACTGTACTGAAGCTATACATATTGCAATAAGTATAGTAAGTGGTAATTTATTTACATTAAAATTAAGATTTGTAAAACCAATGCGCCCTTTCCACCCCCCCCCCTCCCACACACACATTGTACCTGCAAACAGGCTTTGATTAGATGCATCTTTAAATTTCTTAGAATGTCATTTGTTTATTAGCTGCACAAATTGTTGTGTAGGTAATCTTTTATTTAATTTGAGAAAGTGCCCCCCCCCCCCCCCCGCGCCTTACCCACGTGACGGCCCTGCCGGTCGAAGTACTTTTAAATTGTGGTATATTGCAATTGTTTTTTTTTTTGCAGCTGTTCCTTTATAATTAATTTTTAGACAGAACAGTTTAAGTTAAAAATTATCTAGATAATCATTTTTTTTTGTCGCACCATTGTGATGGATAGCGTTTGTGCAGTGTGGCCATGATTTGCAATCTCGTAAAATATTGCTCGTTCTTTTCAACATAACTCGAAACCTATTGTTCTTAGATCAAAAGTGTAAATTACAAAGTGGTAGGAAATTTTATGTTCTATAACATTTGTATTGAATGTTTTTTCGTAGTTTTCATAGATATTGATTTATAACGGAATTATTAAGAAAACACCCCAAAATTTTGCGTTTTTTATAACTTTAAGCCCCGTGGGGCACGTGTTATTATTAATAGATTTGGCTAAAATTTTGCAGGAAATGTTTTTTCATATGAATGAACAAATTGAAGGGGTGGCACTATTTGAAATCGAAAATTCGTTTTTTAAGGACCACCCTAATATATATATATAAATATATATATAATATATATATATATATATATATATATATATATATATATATATATATATATTTATATATATATATAATATATATATATATATATATGTATATGTATATATATATATGTACCAACCAGCAAAATTAATTTGAGTAATATTTTATCGCACGGGTAGGATTTCTCTTAGAGTTATTTTTTTTCTTTAACACTATTGTTTAGTGATGGAAATGAACCATTGATGTATATGTTATAAAAAAAAATATTAGTCTTGGGGTTTAGTTATGGAAGCTATTTCTTTTCTTTTACATATAATCCTTTAGTGGTGACATCAAAAAGGAAAACAATTGTGAAAAATATGCAAAAAACAATGTTACAATTTGATAAAGATTGCTTGCTTTTAAAAAGAATTTTACAAGTCAAACTCAATTTGTCACTATATATCAGAATTCATTGATGATTACATTGTATTAAAATCCTTATTCTGTAAACAAAACAAATAAACACCAAGAGATATAAGTTGGAAACTTTAATTCTTCCATTTTGATTTTAAATTAACACGCTTGCGTAGAGAGATATTTTGAAGGCTATAAATTGTTGGAATTTTGCTTAAAATTGCAAATATTTTTTTTTAAAACAAATTTTAAGTTAAAGCTGATATAAAGTTTAGCCTTCACATTTAGAACAAAAGGAGCGATTTTACCCATCTACTTTACACATAGCAAATGATATATAAAGTTATTGCATTTACGAAAGAAAATCCATAAAAATAGCTAATTTCTCATGCTTAAAATCTTACAAAAAGCTGTGCTAAATGATTTTTCCCCTAAGATATATAAATCAATATTGTGTGGAATTGGCTCTAAGTAACAATTTTCGTTAAAAAAAACTACTTTTCACCATTTTTTTTTATCGAAAGATCAAAATATCATGCTTGTAAAATAAATAAACAACTTGGCGTAATGACTTGAAAATTTGGCTTCATTCAACCGATACAGAAGAACCGTGACGTCAATTTAGCAACAGTCACCGATTTACCTGATTTGTTGTTGGGGCCAAGTTGGCCAACTCCGTCGCGATGAAACGACAGAGTTGCCCCAACTTAGGGCCAACGCTTACGTCATAGCACACGGCAATTCCACCAATCAGGTTTGGAGCAGGAACGGGTTGGTGGTTGGGTTGGCGGAAAACTGCTCGTGTGATATGGCCTTTAAGGTAGGCAAATACCCAAAATTCTAAAATTTTTACTATTACTTTAATCTTTTCCAACTTTGGCATAGTGATTTCAAATATAATGAACAATGCTTTTTGGGCAATTTTTTTTTATTTAAATATAATTGATTTATTTTAAACGGTGTTTTTCAACTAAAAAAAGGGGTTAACGCCAACACTTCTAGCATAAAAAGTTTTACATTAATTTACCTGAAATTTTTCACAGATGTTATTTCAATATATATATATATGTGCCATGAACCTCAAACATCTGGTGTAAGAATAGAAGTTTTTTTAAAAAAATGTCCAAGTGTAAGTTAATCGAAAAAAATCCTTTTTTTGTGGTTAATTTATAACATTTTTCTAAAAACTTTTTTTCTTGTAATTTGTATGTAACTCTAGAGGGTCATTGCATGCATCAGTTCAAAACGAAGAATTTAACACATAATAAATGTTCATATGAAAATTCAATGTGGTAGACTTGTTGGCGTAAACCTCTTTTTTTAGTAGAAAAACACCGTTTAAAAGAAATAAATTATATTTAAATAAAAACAAAAGCCTAAATAGTATTATTCATTATATTTAAAATCACTATGCCAAATTTGGAAAAGATTAAAGTATTAGTAAAAATTTTATTATTTTGGGTATTAGCCTACTCTTAAGCTACTCTTTTTCTTTGTTTTGCAATGATCACCTTATTCAAGTTCTTTTATTAACACTTTACCTCCGGGCGTCGACTGACCCATAGACTAAGAACACTCTAAGTTTCAAACTCTCATTGGAGAATTTCTACATTGAAATTGACATAGAAACTAGCGCGCCCCCTTTGTGTCTAAGGGAACTAATGTAATGGTTTCTGGCTGCCTATTTGCAGTCACCTTTAGGAGATTTAACAGAGCCAATGACATCTCGTAATTTGGAACCCTTATCAAGTGACGATAGGGATCTATTTTTTACTACAACTTATTTTTGAATATATACAGCTACTCATTGACTTTTATATCCCGCGTAGGCCCATCCTCAAGATATTTGACCTTGTGCTTCTTTTTCTCCATTAATAAACCTACAGACTGACTACGCTTGTCATTTTAGACATGGTCCCCCAAAGATCCACAAGTGATTCGATTGAATAACTCGTCAAATATTCATCCAAATGTAACAAAAACTTAGATTTAGGGGTTTTCGAGGGTTTTTCACATTTCTAAGTAATTAAAATTGGGTGTTGCTATTGAAAATTTTAAAGTTCGTAACATTTTTAATATTAAGACGGACCCTTATGCAAATTTTGTGTCATGCAATTAACTCAAAATGTTATTTGTTCACATAGTCAAAAAGGTCCGATGTAAAAGGATGACTAACGGTTGAAATAATCACTAGTGGGTAACTTTTTTTTAACAGAGAACATTACGAAGAAACAGTAGCCTTACAATTGAAAGTACAATTATACCAATCAACAAATCAACCTTTAATAGTGTTTTAGTTGCATTCGACACGTTAGAAGAGCTAGGCATTAGATTAAGTTGCTGGTCTAGAAGATTTTTAGTCTACGGGTCAGTCGACGCCGACGCCCGGAGGTAAAGTGTTAAAATAAAGCCCATTTCACACCTTGTCACAACTACTTGCAACTCCCATTGGACACCGTGCATTAAAAAGTTGCACTCAAGCCGTGAGATTTTTTCGTGCGAGCACGAAAAAATCTCAGTTGCATGTACCCTTAGCCAATCAGCACTCAGTATTTCTTTGGCTGCATTGTAGAGAACTAGACTTCGCCAACTGGTTGTTTATTTACTTTTTAAGACGCCAACTTTCCTTGCTTGCAAAAATCTGCGCAATTAAAAATGAGTAGTAAATGGATGGCAAAAATGGAAATTGATCTAATTAAGGAAGTTTGGAAACATAAATTTCTGTTTGATGCAAACGATGCCTATAGTTTGATTAAAGTTTGCTTTCAAAAAGATGAAACTTGCCAAATTGTGAGATAAATAATTTTTTGTGGAACCAGGTTTTGTGGAAAAACCAGGTTACCACAAGTTGCGAGTTGCAGTTGCAAGTAGTTGTGCAGGTGTGAAATGGGCTTAAGCGTCTGCGCTCATTGTAATGCAGGTAGAATGAATGGGGAACATTCATATGATGTCACGCGGTTTGTCTCCCGAAACACGTGCTAATGTTATCCTATACAGCTCTCGAAACACGTGCTAATGTTTTCCTACTGCTCGAACCTGTCTAACTGCTTGTTTTCCACAGCGATTTGGAATCGAAGCTCAGGTGGATATGGCCGTGAATGCCCATAGTTCAGTTTCGGTTTAACGGAAACGACCTTCCCGTGATGCTTTGCAAATTCTCGACTGGCAATGGTCTGTACTTTGTGCGCGGTCCATGTGATGTTGTGATTGTGTTGGTGCGTGAGAAGCATTTAAGTAAAGACTTAAATAAATGTTTACGTCGGACTAGATTTGCTTACCATAACTATGGATTCGGATGTAGAAACAGTTTCAGAAACTGACGCAGAAGGAACATTTTTGCAAGATTTAATTAATGGAAAACCAATTCAGAAGAGCAACTCTTTGCACAAGATGAAGACTTTGGAAAAAAATTATTCCAAAGTGCTTGTTTTATATGCCGGTGGTACAATCGGAATGAAACGGGCTGTTACTGGAGGTATTTTGGATTAATTATTTGTTTTCAACAATTTTTTGTAAGATTCGTACTGTTGTCTTATTTTGTTCATAAGCTGTATAATGTATGTATATATATATATATATATATATATATATATATATATATATATATATATATATATATATATATATATATATATATATATATATATATCGGACAATCTGTATGGGAATGCGTGAATTAATCGGCGCTGGCCGGGGTTAAATTCTAGAATGGGTATGCGACAACTTTTTCAGAAATTTGGCCACTGTAAATAAGCATTATAAGCAATAAATAATCAATTCTGGCAACCATGTACTTTCCTCTAAAGTCCTTGATTTTGATCCCAAATCATTGAAAAGTCCTTGATTTTCTCACGTTCCTGGCATTATTAAATTTTCATAAGTCAGTTTCTGAAACATTGCCAACTCTGCACTAAATGGCATGTTTAGCACTTTGGTATTCTACAAATTGATGATAATAAACCAGTTGCATTTTAGCCGAATCCTTCTGTGTTTCCCTTCTGATATGTTTACCATAACACCTGGCATTTACGATATTTCAAGCGCTATTGTATTTTAGCTTTACAATTGCTGAATGCTCTGTCACAAATTCTGTATATACTTGTTTTGAAAGCGATAGCTGTGTGGTTCTGCTTTCTTTCGGAATGTCTCTTGGCTTCATCGAGTACCTTGTTCTTGATCAATTCTAGGCTTAATTCCTCCTTCGGCCAGGCTTCTAGAGCTGTGATGAGGGATTCGTAGGAATTAGGTATAGACTGCATAGTCAAAGTGCGTTGAGGTGTGTGCCTTCAATTTCTTCTTTAACCGCTCGCACCACAGCATTTTCTAAGAAGATGCAGCTTAGTGGTGCGATTATCTTGTTCATGCATACTCCGAAGCTTGTTCCACATTTCTTTTGCTGTTTTCTTTTCTTGAATGTTTTTGCTTTGGTTGTCTTCTATTAGCAGTCATGTCGTCGCTTTGGCTTGTCTTTCTTCGCCCAAGCGTCGGTTAATGTTGTAGGAGTGTCTTCTATAATTACTATCCATAAATCTTTTACAAGCAGCATTTCCGTTTTGAACTTCCATAATTGGTAATTTTCATTATTCAGCTTCACAATTAGTCAGCGATGTGTTTGCTGCCATTTTGTTTGCTTTCTTACTGCAATCAATAAATTTTCCAGTGTTGAGGTAGCAGAAGTCAGTCTCATGATCTTTGTTGGAAAATAAAGTAAAAATTATATTTAGGAATAAGGTCAAATCTTGTAAATTGTAAGGCAAGAACTCCAAGACACTTGACTTCTCTCACAGATAGTTTTTATTTGAAATGTTGCCATCTACAAGTTACAAGAAATATAATGTGATTAAATCACGCCTAGTTGACAATTGAAATGGTGCTGCCATCTATATAATATTAATGTAAACACAAATTAAACATGCTGTAAACATTTGTATTGGTTACATTTCAACAGATTAGGACTCTTTGATTATATGTAAATCCAAAACAATTTGCTTAAACCAATATTTAAATAATGTAAATAAAACTTTATAATGACAAATATACATTGCATTTAAAGAAATTTTTGTGTTAATGAGGTATTTTATGTTTTTTTTATTTGTTGAAGTGGTGCATTATGGTTAATGTTCCTTGAAAAATGATTTGGGTGTCCTTGAAAAGTCCTTAAAAATTCTTTGATTTTTAACCTGAAGTATGAGTTGGAACCCTGCACTTCTACAGCAATTTTGCCATGAACTAGAAAATATTACAAGGCGTTGAAGTTTGGTTGAATGAATCACTTTGCACTACAACTATATTATAACATGGCATCCTCTCTAAGTGGAAGTCGGACATCCACCCTCATAGGAACTCAAAGCCTTATGCCAAATGAATGCAGCATTCTTGCCTCCAGGCCCTAGCCTTTAGGCACACAACAACAGGTAAACATATAGTTACTTTACTCATTAAGAGCCAGTCAGAAAGATGGCCAATTCTTAGAGTGTGGCTAGGTGGTTTCAAATGCCAAGAAGGTTGCCTTAGCAAGCACAGTCAAAAATGCAATACTTCATTCTATGGTAATCTTAATCGCCTTACATTTCCTTTAATTATTAACATTCCCTACTAAATTATGACTAGATTTTAAATCTATAGCTGATATTGGGAATATATACTTTCGAATAATCGTCATAGGTATGTAATCTTTTTATGAAATGTCTTTGCTCACCTTCTTAGATTACCAGGTGTGATATGGTTGATACCAAGTCTCTAGATAGTTGAGTTGGTACAACTATTAAAACCATTAAGTTAAGAGAGTTTTCAAAATAAATTGAACACCTACGAACTGTTAGCGAATGAATACACAATTATTTTACCAGGTTGTGCTGTTATCAATGAATGGTAATTCATTACAAGGTTTGTAAGAGCTGACACTTCATTTATTAACAGCTTACCAATATTCCTCAAGAATCAGTAAGAGACAGCTTAATATTTTCTGATCAGACACAATTGAAATCGATAATACCTGTTCATTCTTTCATTATAACAAATTTAAACATAATTTTCTTGGTTAACACAGAAAGACTTATGTTTTTGCAACATTTTAATTTCGAATATCCTTTTTTGGGGAAGTTCTGAAACAATACACTAAAAAATTGCAATACAATGTATGTTATCAATTCATTGCAGATACATATACAGTGGTGGACATAATTATAAGACACCTATCTAATTTAGCAAATAGTGAACGAAAAGATTCAGAAGCTTAAAAATGTTTTATCTAACATTTCAAAAGCATAAATTTATTCTGTTATCATGCATAATTATTTTATTAAAATGATGTTTTCTTACAATTTAAAGAAAAAACTTAAAAACATAATGGACAAAATTATAAGACACCGACTTTTTCCTCTAAATACAGTGGTCAACATAATTTCCAGACACTAACGGTTTGAAAGAAAATCCACTAACAAGGTTATTCAATATTTGGTGGAGCCACAATTGTTTTTAATCCCATGAAAAATGCAATTCGGCAGAGGATCTATCAACTCTAACAACATATCGCAAGACTGGTCTTCCAGAGCACATTTTATAGCATTCATTAGGTTTTCGACACATGTAAACTGCCTCCCATTTCGGTAAACCATACGAGCCAAGATCTCCCACAAGTTTTCGATGGGCTTTAGGCCTGGGGAGCGAGAAGGCAACGGAAGAACATTGATGCTTTGCTCTGAAAGCCCCTTTTATGTTTAATTTGATGCATTAATGGACGCATTATCATATTAGAAAATGTAGTTTTCACCACAAAGAAGTTTTCCGTATATGGCCAGTTGATCTTTCGAAGATTTTTATACGTTTCGGAATGCATTCCTGAACGCACAAAAACAATATCCGTTTTTCAATGAACTGAAAAACCATCCCAAACCATTACTGAACCTCCACCTATTTGGCGACTCATTATAGTACCCTAGAAGACTTCCGGAAATTATGCAAATAATGGTGAAACCCATCAGGACCATCCAGATTAAACTTTTTTTTCATCCGAGAATAACACAGTACCATTTTGAGGTCCAGACCATAGTTTGTTTCGCGAAGTTTAGGCGGTCCATTTTGTGCAGCCTTAAAAGCGGTGGGTTTTTGGAAACCTTTTAAATTTCACATAGCAAGAATAAAGCAACACTTTGCGAATGGTTCTTCTTGAGCAATTCACTTTCAAAGCATTTTTTAATGCTTGTAGAAGTCATCTGATTGTGTGCAACAAGCGAAAGCACATAGCGTCTGTCCCTCGCGGACAAGCAAGGAGTACATCCTGACAATTTAATCACCAATCCATTAATTCTTCTTTTCAAAACATTTCTAATTGCACATAACTTTTAAAATATTATGAGTTGAAGCACCAGTTCCCATTATTCTCCAAATTTCGTGAATTTCACTTTCTTTTAATTCTGTACCTTATGGCATGTTTGCAAATGCGTGAAGTCTGTTATCGTTTGCTTTGGTTAACTGGGGACGTCTTAATGGCGCAGCAGAAAATTTGCATATTGCACAATATTTAGGGAGCATAATCACATTATTTAGGGTGTCTTATAATTTTGTCCATGGTATTTTTTAATTTTTTTAATTAAAATCTATAAAATATCATTTCTGTAATACAATTACGTGTGATAATTGAATAAGTTCATGTTTTTATCGTATTTGATAAAGCATTTTTAATCTCTGAATCTTTTATTTCAATGTTTTAACAAATTAGGTAGGTGTCTTTATAATTATGTCCACCACTGTAGCTGTGTATATGCACAGATACATATAGCTGAAGTTTCTATATTTGACAAATAATCAGGTATACTGTTTGGCTGATTGTTACCTATTACAGAGTCCTTCGAAACAAACTTCTAAATACTTTTGAACTTTGTTAAGAGATAATTCAGTCCCATAGAGCCAATGCATTAGTTTTAAAATAGCAACTTTTGCTTAACCCTTTCGGTCCCAATCACAATTTGGCATCATCAATTTCGATTTTTTTTCTGATTGTCTGTAGCCATTTATGATATAAAAAAGCATATCATTTGATTTGTTCTTGTGAATAATTAATTAGTTTTTAGATAATTAAACTCCATATGGCACCCATAATTAAAAGCGGAACACTGGTATTTTAATTTTTGCTCTTTTAAAATCAACTTGTAATGTTTTCAGCCATTAAATACAGATAAAACGATGATATGCATAGTTGCATGCCTATATATTTTTTCATATGACATCTTATTAGCACATTTTGACCTTGAATAAAGCAATCGGCTTTTAACGTTTCATTTATAATTATGTACTTAATGCCCACACCATTTATGCTTTATAGGAATTGTTTTCAAATTTTTGGGTGTCTATTGTGACTGGACCATAAATATATTAAAGGAATAAATTTTTTGTTAAAATTTTTACAAAAAAAAATTTAAATTGTTATTTGTAATACTTTTCAAACCTTTGTTTACAGTATATGCTCCCGAATCAAATTTAATGGAAAAGAAAGTTAAATTGTATCCTCAGTTACATGATCCAGTAATGGCTGAAGAATATGCTGCAACTTTTCCTGAAGAAAATGTTATAGTGTTACCGTAAGTATTGCCTTTTGCACATGCATTTCTATAGTAGTCAGTGGCATAATTGGGTTATTCTTTTAAGAAGAGCTTTATTAAAAGAAAAATATTGTTAGCTAAACGCACAAAAGTGTCAAGTGAATTGGAGATAGAAAATATTTGGTTACATCATTATACATTATATGGCATTGTGACAAAGTGTGATACTGTGATTTCCTACGAGTAAAAAGTTGTCTTTCAGAGGTTTTTAACTCGAATTTTATTTATGAAGGATCACTGAAGTTTCCTAATTCCTATAATGGTGGGTAAGAAATACAATATTAATTTTGAAAGTTGCTTGAGAGAAACCTTTATGGGAAATGTGATTTTTTATTTATTTTAAAAACATCTTGAAATGAATATAATAATCCATTGGGAATGAGGGCTTGTAGTTTTGATAACTTTCCCAATTAGGGAAGTTTGACACAATTTGCGTTAAATTTTATTTTGTTTAACAGTTGGACCTGAATAAAAGATTATTTAAGTACATCTGATCTTTTATATTTTACCACAATATATCTTGGGAAATAACATTGGACACCAATTAGATGTCCGCTGCTTCCTCCATGTTGAGCACACTCTCTCTAGATGGGGAATAGGGTGGGCCGAAAAAGTAAATTTTTGAGTACAAACTTCTAATTCTAATAGGACTCAAAGGTTGCATATTGCCATGCTGATTATTGGAAAAATAATAAAATTCCCATTTAATATTAAGTGCTGCCTCAAAGCAGTTGAAGTAAGAGCCAAAAATCAACTCGTATTAATTTTGCTGCCAGGATTTACTGATTACATTTCATGCTTCAAAAAAGAAAGAATATTGTTCAGTTATATATCTTTGTCATGAAAAAAATGTTTTAAAAAATCTCTTTAGAATTTTTAATTCGCAAAAAAATTAGAAAAATACATGATTTTGATGAAAAATTACAAAATTTATGGCTTTTTAAACTGAACCTGTTTGGAAGTTTAAATTAAAAAAAAAAGTGCTCTTAGATACAGGAATGGAGGCTTTTTATTATGTTCAACCGATATTAGCAGCAGCGAAACAGTTATTATGAAAAGTCAGGGCCGTAGTGGGGGTAATGGGTAAGTTTTCTACACTCTAGTTTAAATTGTAAAATGCAATCTGATTATCAGATAAATAATAAGAAAAAGATGATCTGATACATGCTATTAAGTAAGTTCCATATTTTTCGTAGCTATTGTCCCTTTCCATTTTTTCCCTTTAGCTAAAGATCCAATATTCATCAGGGAGAGATGGCTGCAATTCAAGTTCTTCTCACGCGGAACCATCAAACCAATTAAGATTTTTTTTATTTGATTATGGCAATGTCTTAAATTGTGCATTGTTATTAAATATTAACATTATAGATCATGAAAGCAAAGTTACCTGAATATAACTGTCTCTGTTTGTTGGCACACATATTTTACAATTGCTGATTCTGTAACAAATCTTTCTAACATTGACAAAACCATAAAGCTCCATTTATGAGCCACAATGGTTCCAAAAGAAAAAAGGAATTTTTTTTTAGCTTCAAACTGGAATGTAACTCAAAAATTGCGCTTTAAGAAGATAATAAATGGAAATAGAATTTTGGATATTAAGTTTACTCAACTAAATATATATTCAAGAAACTTTAAACAACTTATGTTTTACAATGTTGCAAAAAAAAAGTACCCACTGTTGTGGAAAGTAGCAAATTTCAGGATGACAAAAATATGCATTATTTGTATGACAGGATCAATTACTTTACTAAGCTAGGCTGACATATGTTGTGACTTCAACTGCTTTAAATATGTATTTTGGGCCCTGGTATTTTTTTAAACTTCATTTTGAACAGAAACAAATATTTTAATGAATAATTTACACTAATTTCGAGCTTACTTGATCAGCAGTTTGGGGAAATGCATAACTTTAAAACTCTGTTTCCATTGGTTTCATCGGGAATGACTCAAGGAATATGCCTACATGGCAAAAATATCTTCTGGCCTTGGAACGTTTAGCTTTTTGGGAATCAAAAATATAACACCTGTTTCCCTGCCTACTGTCTAGTAACTTGTAACTTTTTATATATTGGTATATAAATTGCAACTGCTCATTTAACTAGAACGAATCAGACTTTTTCAAGTGGCATGCCATATCTTCGTACTTTATTTATTCTCAAGTGGCCACGTGTGTGAATGGCTATAGCGAATTTCTTTCTCACTGTTGTAATGTAATAGCTTATAGTTATCATTATATAGTTATGTTTGGTGCTTATAGTTAGCTTTCGCCTTGTTCTCAAAATGTATCAACCCATAATTATTCACTGCTCAAAACAATTAGGGGAGCACTTTGTGTACTTTTGTTTACCCGTCCAGTTCCAACTTCTTATTTTTTGTTATAAAAATCTAAAATTGTGAAATAGATTTCTGATGCATCCAGATTGAAATGGTAGAAAACAGGGAAACAAATCTTAATTTTTTTTAACTAAAATTTAAGGGGCAAAAAATTGGAATAATAACTTTTGAATAAATTATAACAATAATTTTTTCAAAATTTCAATTTTAAAAAGCAGGTAAAATCAAATTTTAGACTTCTAAGAATGCAAGTGTGAAGAATTTAAGGTCAATTTATTTCATAAAAGTTTTTGGGAGTGAATTTTATTTTACCATGTTTTTCATATTTTCGTTCAATTAAAACAAACATTATTTAATTCTTTAAAAGACTTGATTCTTCCATCTAAGGATAAATAAGTATGAGTTCAACTTAGTGAGAAAAAAAATCGGAAGGTGATGATACCAAATGGTATCATTGAGGGCAAAATGGCTTAAACCATGCATTCCCCTAATTGTTTTGAGCAGTGTAGTAATATTTAGAATTGTTTTTTTGCTTGAATGCAGCACTGTGTTTTTTAGTTCTAATATAGTTAAGTTTATTGATTCTAATATAGTTAATTGAGTAAATCTAATATCAAAAATTCCATTTTCATTTATTATCTTTTATTCCAATTTTTGATTCATATTAAGTATGAAGAGTGTTAGAAAAGGAAAACAAAATACTTTTTTTTTCTTGGAACCTCACACTTTGTGGCCTATAATTGCTTTATGGTTTTGTCAACCTTAGAAAGAGGTGTCTTTGCTTTCATGATCTAAATCAAATAACAAAAAAATACTTAATTGGTTTGATGGTTCATTTTGAGTAGGGAACTCGAAGTGCAGCCAGTATAAGAGCACTTTTTTATTTAAACTTCCAAACGGGTTCAGTTTATAAAGCTATAAATTTTGTAATTTTTTCATCCAAATCACGTATTTTGAATAATTTTTTTGTGAATTTCAAATTTTAAAGATAATTTTTATAATATTTTTTATCATGTCCAAGATATATAACTGAACTATATTCTGTCTTTTTGAAGCAAGAAATGTGATTGTGCAATCAGTAAATTCTGGCGGTAAAATTAATATGAGTTGATTTTTGGCATTTTTTTCAAACTTCAACCATTCTGAGGCAGCACTTAATATTAATTGGGAATTTTTTAATTATTTTTCCAGTAATCAGCATGACAATACGCAACTTTTGAGTCCTATTTGAAGATTGTACTAAAAAAAATTCCTTTTTTTGGCCCACTCTAATGGGGAATCTTAACCAATCTAGTCTGCACATGGTTAAGGGATTTTGTAATTCTCCCCATTTTTCACATTCAATGTCATTTTCAGGTTCAGCGCTGATCTCCTGTTCCTCGTCCGATTCAATTTCAGTTTCTTCTTTCACTTTTGCAATAAGCTTTTCTTTGGAAGCACCTTGGGCTTTTGGACTTCCCAATCATCAAAGAGTTTATCGGTCCCACTCTTGTTGGCAGCCAGTAGTAATGTCACTCGATCCTTAGTTTGTTTCCCCCGTGACACGAATCTCCTTTGAAAACTTCAGTTTTGTCAGGCAGAGCTTTAAAGAAAAGCCCCGTCTCATCAGTGTTGTAGATGTTGTCCGGGGAATAGTCTTTAAAAAAAAAAATCACTAAGTTTTTTAATCCATGCTGAACAAAGTTCATCGTTCACTGATTGGCTCTCGATGCTCAATTTTCTGAAGATGATGTTGTGATGTTTTTTAAAGTTCTCCAACCATCCATCCACGAAAAGATTAAATATGTGGATTATAGCAATGAAAAAATAATTGTATTAGTCATGACAAAGTTTGATGTTCTGTACTTCGCTCAAATTTTAAATTTATTTTGCGAACTGTTTCTTTTGAGGTATAAAAAGAGAAAATAAAGTGTCAATAATTTTTACCCAACAGATTTTGTTTAAAATAAAAATCCATGTTTTCGTGACAGACATGACGTGGAGACTAATACTAAGTTCGGGGGAAATAGCAAAATAATTAAAAGGTTTTCCAATAATTTTTTTTGTGTCATAGATTGATCTATTCTTTAAAAAAATAAATTTGTGTTCAAAAATATTTGAATATTCAAAAATTTCAAGAACATCAAACTAAAGGTAAAAAAACAGTTTCAGTTTCAAAGTTAGTCTCACAATTGAAGAGTACAGGGGGAAAACCGCTTGATTTTGCAGAAGGCTTTCCTCAATATCCCTCTTTTTCTATGACAGTGAGAAATAGCCTAAACTGGTGTATAGAAACTGGTTACTCGTTTTGCTTTTCTTTCAAGGCAACCCTAATTCACGCCAGAGATCAGTGCACACTAGTCCCACGTTTGTACCGCGAATGAAGATCAAAAGAAAAACCTGTTTCCTGTTGCCAATATCCGCCAAGCAAACGCAGTTAGGGGATTACTCCTAAAAAAATTAAGTGGTTCTTCCCTTGTACTCTTCAATTATTAACTCTACAAATTTTTTAATACATTTATATTATTATATCTCGTTATTTTTATAAAATTCGACTTATTTTCTATCCCCTGGAACAAAAAAGTAATAATTTAGTTGAAATTTAAAAAATGATGTCTATGGCGCATTTTCCTGGAATCAACCTTTACAAAAAATCTAAATCATCGCTCACCTATTTAGTTGATTGAATCAATGTTGCACTACATGTAAACAGGTTCTATTTTTGTGTGGATTAAATATGTTGCGTTTAAAAATGATTATGTCCGCTTTAACTATTGACTTAATATAATTGTTTTTGATAGTGATGCTGGAGAATCAAGTCGAGTGGTTTACACTGTACAAGAATATGCTCCACTACTGGATTCCTCGAATATGACAATGGATGACTGGATACAAATAGCAACAGATGTCAAAGTAAAAAATTTTCACTACTACTTTGTAGTGATGTGTTGATTAGACATATCCCTTTTCAGTTTTTATTATCTTAAAAAGTACTTTAAAAGTAATGACATAATTTTTGCAAGACTTTAAAAAAAATCCACCATTATAGTTTAATAAGATTTTAAAATTGTACTCGCATATAGCCTATCTCTTTGGAGACCACCAAGATTTAAGTCTTTCTTTTAATGGGGTGCTGTTTTTTTCAATGTAGAGGGTGTTGCCAAATGGCCCACTCATTTTGTGTGGAACTTCCTATTCAAAATGGCCAATCAATTTTTTAAGTCCCTGTATGATTGATGGAAAATTAAGAAAAAGAACATGAAATATCTACTCTAAGTTTGATTTCAAGAAAAAATTAGAAATTCCCATATCTGTATCTGGTTGATGAATAAATCCTGTTGCTAGACCTGTTCATAAAGAACCACTTCATAATTGAAATGCATTATAATTGATTTCATAATATTGCACACTAATATTGAACCTATAATTGTTTTTACATAAAAAATATTTTAAAATAACATAAATGAATTTAAAAAAAAAAGAAAATTAATCAAATAATCTAAAAAACATAACTCAATTACTGCGCTAAAGCTGCAAATCACATGAAATATGCTATTGTCAATTTTGAAGTCCAAATCAAGAAAGTTGGCATTTGTATCTGTGGAGTTGTTCTTTTTTAAAATGAGTTCTTTCGGATAAATTTTATAGATACAGTAAACTCCTGATTATCCATGGAATTGGGTGGCAAAGCATCCGCGGATAAGCGAATTTGCAGGTAATCCGCAAAAGTAAAGGAAATATAATGAAATAATAGAAAAATAGTAAAGAAATAAAATATTTTTAGTACCATACTAGAGGGAGGATGTTGGCGAACAAGATTAGAACTTAAGATGGTTCTGTCATATCTGGAGATGCTCTGAAGATAGCCCCGTAAAAATTACCACCTTCAAGAACCCGCTCCAGAGGTAGACCCTCTACTTGATGGCTCAATGACACCGAAAACGACCTCAATGTCCTAAAACTTAAGAACTGAAGGGGAGTTGCCATGGACAGGAGCTGGAGAAGGCGTGCTGTTGAGGCAGCCAAAGCCTGCAAAGGGCTGTTGCACTCTTAAAGAAGAAGATAGAACTAAAATAGGGATAACAAATTTTAATAAAGCTGCATCAAGTTCTACTGTCATTGTTTTTCTTTTATTCAAAGAGGTCGAACTATCCGATGTGGGCAAATTGTAAGAGTTTAAATCCTTTTGCTTCAAAATGTCTCTCACTGTTCTCCTATGTCATGCTGCAAGCACATTTGCCTTTTTAGCACAATCCGTTTTTAATCAGTTGTAGTTCGTCTTGAATTGTCAAGAAAACTGTTTGTCGTTTCTCACTCATTTAGCTACTATCAAAATCAAGCAAAGCAGTTCAATTAAAATCGAGGGCAGTTTATTTTACAAGTGACGCTTTTCGGCAAAAATCTGCAACAACCTGGCTGAACACATTTTGGCACCCAACGGGCTTCCTATAGTCATTCTTATATTAATGCATTCATTGTTCTTATAATGTATTCTATATTCTTTAAATGTATTTGTCGTTCTTTGGATGTTTCATCGTTCTTGAAAGGAATTGGTAGTTCTTGGAATGCATTTTTCCAAAAAGTTTTGAAGCGGATAAATTTCATTTATCTGCGTTTTGTTAAATTATTATTTTTGCTGGGGGGGAAAAAAGGTGGGGAGATCGTAGCCCTCGGATAATCCACAAAACAGATAAACCACCTGCGGATAATGGGGAGTTTACTGTAGTTAAAATTATTTATTTTAAAAAAGGATTAGGTTGTCAATATAATGAAATCCAGAGACTTTATTAGTATTAAGGAAATTTCTTTCATACATATGTAAATATATGTCGGTAAATAAACTGATCAAGCTATTTCCCATATGAACACCTTTTTGTTGTCTATAGCTATCAGTGCCTTTAAATATAGTTTTCAAAAATATTATACCTGCAAAGATCCATTAATTTCATTTTTAAGAATTGTGTCATTATCAAGAAATAAAATATCAAAAATCTCAGAACAAATCTGCACGAGATTGTTGTATGCTAGTAACACGGTTTTCAAATGTCTGAATGTTATTAATATTGTTGGTCCTTTAAAAGATTAGCATGTCTAGGTTGTTATTAATCATAAAGTATTTTCCTGTCTTTTTCTATCGTACATGACTTTTTTTTTATTTCAAAGATGTTTTTTACATTAAAAGCAATTCTTAGTCAAAACTGTCTTCCCCGAGAATATTCAAATGCAGTGGATACTTTTATAAATGTCTTACCTATTATTCTCTCTTGGATATCCTGCAGTTTCGTAATTTGATCTGAACATATACTTTCACTTTTGATTCAGGTGTTTATATTGAACTTATGGCTCATTTTGTGACATTTTCTTTACCACAAACAGACCCCCCCTCCTGTTCATGCTCTGTGCCTCTGACGTTGTAGTATTAGCAGAGTGTTTGTTGTAGTTTGGTTTTTTTTGTTTCATTATTGTTTTTAAAAATAAGGTTTTTGTACTAAAAATTCTTGCAGTGTATCCCTATACACATTGACCGTAAAATTATAATTTGCAGTTATTGAATACTACTGCAAAATTAGTCATTTCTGTAAAAGACAGTGCTACACAAGTAACGAATTCAAATAATTATGACTGCTTTTTCTCACATTACATCTGTTTTAAATCTAAACTTTACATACCTCCCACAGAAAGTGTTATTGTGTAATTTCTTTTCACTGCTTATGTATAACCAATTATTTTTCTTATAATTTAAAGTATCATATTTTTTTATAGAATTCATATGAAAAGTTTACTGGTTTTGTCATTTTGCATGGAACTGATACTATGGCCTATACAGCTTCTGCTCTTTCTTTTATGCTGGAAAATTTAGGAAAAACTGTAGTCATAACAGGATCACAGGCATGTTTTCTTATGCTTTTATAACTTATTTTAACAATGTCCAGATATAGGTAAACACTGGGAATCACTGATATTTGACTTGAATCATAAAACACAATAACTTATTTTGTGGAATATCTGTCACTTTCCGTAAAACCACTTATTAATTTAGCAAAATCAATATATGAGAACTCGAGTCTATTTTGATTTTTCTTCACTTTCAAATTGTGTTTATTAGCTTTAAAAGTCCAGGATTATATAACAGTTTTGTGCAAATAAATAGCGCAGTTGTTTACTTATACAAAAACACACCTTAAGTTTGCAGCATTGAAATGTTTTAGGTGTAGGAAACAGCGTAAACAACGCTGCTGGCACCAAAATTTTGCTTGCTCTGATTGGTCGCTCCTTTGTTATACGTTCACCCTGATATATTCGTGCGGCCTGTTACATCAAAATCGAAGGAAAAAATAATAATTCATTCTAACTGAAGCATAAACAAAAATATATCTTAAAATAACAAATTAATTAGTTTATTGCTTGTGAAATACCTTTTTTTGTTTGATTCTCGCACTCGAAAACAAGAATTATTTACCCTTTTTCTCGTAGAACGTTTCTATACTGCAAACTTAATATGAGTTTTACTGCAGGTGGGTTTTAATAATTTAAATTTTAGTTTATTCTCGATTCATAAATGCTGGATCTATAACATCTTACCTATAATAATAGTCAGAGGTGGATCCAGAAATTGATGGAAGGAATAGGCCAAAATTTATTTATTATGAATTTAAATGTTTTATACCGATCCTATTAAACATAATTTATTTTTATTATGTTATTGTGTTTCCAGTGTTTTTAATTGTTTATCCAGTGCAACTTAATTACAATTTGTTTAGTGGGGGAAGGGACTCAAGACTTCTACTTTTTATAATTTTTAAAGTTTAGCGAAAGACCCAAACATTCCTACCATACCATTTTTATGTATGATTCTTTTGCTTAAAATTTTTCCCAAGATACTACAAGACCCATATTCACTGAGCGAGTTTAACAATGAAAGGTAGGATTGGTTAAAATTGTCATGTCAGGGTGGCGACAAGACCAGGAAATCAGGGAATTCTCAGGGAAATTTACCTATTAAACCCCCAATTTTTAAAATAACGGATTTTTTTTTCGACGTAGAGGAACCGATCCTTTTGTGGATCCGTTCGTTTGACCTCGTTCACTCTGGACCGACCAATTACCAGCGATCTTGGAAGGTCTTTCATTCGACGCGATATAGAGGATCCGGATGATCGTTCCCTTAGTGGATCCGTTCTTTTGGCTCGTTCACTCCGGACCGACCCATTTTTAGCGGAAGCGCGCTCGATTGGAATGAGTTTGTTTATTGTTATTGTTTCGTTCACTTCTCTATGGTTTCGTTTGTAAGCATGCTATAAAAATGCTAGCGAATTCTGCTTTCTTTTATATTCGTGTATTATTTTAAAGATGTGTCAGGAAGTCAGAAAACTAAACAGTATCAAGTTTTTTAGACTCTTACTCAAAAGAATTCCCATGCATCGGAATTTCTCGGAAAGGACCCGATTTCTCTTTCTGCGCAGTGTGTGCTTGTGATATTAAAATTGCTCATGGTGGTTTAAGTGACAATAAAAATCACATCAACTCAAAGAAACACACTGAAAGTGTTGAAAAAGATCTAAAATTTGGAAAATTTTTAGTTCTGGTGAAAACGATTGCGAAGTTATAAATGCAGAATTTTTGAAATGTTTACTTTATGAAAATATCAAGAACCACAGTAGGAAATATATATTTTGTGTTGGGATAAAAGATGAAAATCACACCTGCATTTTTGCTATGGAAAAATAAATGCAAAGTTAGTCATTTTATTTTTGTGTTTAAGTTATTTTTATATGTATTAATTCAAAAATTAGTTTTTAAACAAAATTTGAAATCTCAGGGAAATTTTTTGAAAATATTCTGGAAATCAGAGAAATCTCAGGGAATTTTACATTTCAATTTTTGTAGCCACCCTGCATGTGACATGCTGGAGCACATGGTTCTCGTCAACTTCATTTTGGAATCTGAGAATTGATGTTTTCATTATTTTTACTTTAATATTCTTTAGTATATTTACAATCTATATATTTTTTATGTGACATAATCTTTAAAACTGAATTTTAAGGATTTAGGTGAAAGATTTTTAGGTGTGAAAATTTAAATATTTTCTAAAATTGTAATTTTAAAGATTTCATTTTTTTATTGTTTAGTTTTTCTAACCCTTGTGAAGCACAAGTTGGAAAATGGTTTTTGCAATTTTTCATTTTTATAGGGTAGACTAACCAGTGAATGAACGCTTAAGCACAATTTGTTTTAAGAAAATTCATGCATTTTAAGAAAATATAGCTTCTGGCTTATGACAATGTGAACACATCTGTCATTTCATGTAAATTCTACAAAAAAAATAATAAGTGGTGACTTTATATTGCATTGATATGGGTTGTTTGGGGTTCCAAATAAAAAGTGGTACCAAAGCCAAGTGAATGAACAGCTCTTTTACCAGTGAATGAACGCAAAAATGCCCGGTCAATAAACATGTTGGGTTTTAATTAATGACCAATTACAACCATTCGGATGTCAGATAGCTTCCCACGAGATTGGAGGAAGTCAGTGTTGCCCATCCATCCAGTGGAATGATTTTTAATCCTTACTTTTTAAATGTATTAACAAAATGTTCATTCACTGGGACCTGTTCACTCACTGGTCAGTCTACCCTACACCCCTAAAAAAATGTGTCCTTTTTAAGAAATATTTTAATAAATATAAAGCTAAGTTTATGTAAAAGATCTAACTTTGAACTAAAATATAGATGCAAAAATAAATTATTGTGTTATCATGTTTATAATTTTTTTATTGTGAAAAATGAACACAAGTTTTTGTCATTTGACCTAATATATTTATATACTAGATAAATTTTAACTTATGTGAAAAAATGATTTAAAAAAAGTTATAAGCATTGATAGCAATTGCTTATTTTCTGCTTTATCTCGATAGTATTCACTTCTAGTTGAACTTCGAAAATGCCAAACAATTGTCACAAATTACTGTTTTTTTTTTATCCAAAACCCATTGGTAAAAACCATACTTATTTTTTTTGATTTCTGATCACTGTAGAAGAAGTTAAATATCCTGCCGATTGATACCTTTTGCAGCGTAGTTAATACAGGGGAGATTTTGTGAATAAATATGATTCATTTATTCCTTACCTTTTAAATGAACCTCTTAAACACTGTCAACATTCAGACTTTTACATGAATTGCCTCCCCTTAAACAGCCTTTTTTTAAAAAAATAATTTTAGAGAAGAAACTAAAAGTATTGAAATTTATATTTCTAAGTGAAGATTTTTTTATGAATTGGAAAGTAAAATAGATTAATTATTTTAATTTAAACATAATAATTTCCTTTTGTTCTTTAGATTCCATTGTATGAAGCCAGAAGTGATGGTAGAGACAATCTTATGAACTCTTTAATTATTGCTGGAAATTATTGTATTCCTGAAGTATGTTTCTATGTTTTATATTATAACCATAGAATCCCAGTTATCTTGCTCATTCTTCCATCGATTTCAAAAGAACACATCAACTTTCTAAAATGCAACAAACTTTATTGAGCAGTTACATAGGTTTAACATCTTTTCTGCCATTCTCGTGCGTAAGAGATGGAATTCGTGTTTACATTATTCAAATGCAATTACCATGAATCATGTGGGGGAGGGGGTTTATTATTAATCATCTGAGGGAGGAGGTTGAGCAAGTCCCTGCATGATTCATGGCGACTAGCTTTTGCCATAAAAAATATCATTTTTGTGAAAGTTGGTCCCCCTACCCACATAGTGGAACTGTCAGTGAAAATCCTTAATTGTGAAATATTTTGACTGATTTTTTTTTCCTTAAATACTTGTATTTGTCCCTTTTTGTAAAATATTAGACAGCATAGTAAAAAGTTACCTAAATAATCACTTTTATTCTGTACCAATACGATGGCAAGTGTTTGCGTTACAGTTTTGGCCCACGAAATCACTTTGTATGTGAGAGGTTAAAAACCAAATATGATTCATACTCATAATTGAAGAGCTTAGTGGAAGAACCTGCTAAGTGACAAAAAGGTGAAAACGAGATAATGAGCTTCAAAGTTTTTAGTTTGCAACTCTTCTCTCATTAACAAAATTATAGTTTTTTCTGCATGATATTTTAGTTTAGTTCTTCAAAATGCTTGGTGGCGTTTGGCTTAGCCGTACTTTACGTAATAACGCATCATTTACGGAACGCGTGCAACGCCACAAGCGCTTGGCACGTTCTTCTTCTGAAGTGCTTCAGATTTTTTCAGTCGTTTAGTGGAAGAACAGGCTAAGTGATTTTTTTTTTGGATGAATTTGATCCATACGAGTTTCATAACTTCTGTTCTAACATTCTGATTTTCAAAATTCTTTTTTTGTTTGGGAAATACAACTTCCCAGATTTTTTTTGTTTTACTTTTTATTTGTTTGCCTGTTCGTTTATAATTTTGTCCATCCGTCCTTATACCTTTCAATTTCCGATACAAAGTGTCTGATTTTGAAAATTATTAATTCAAGAGTAAAAAATTAGACGACAGCAAAGTATGGTATTTGATGGCCACCTGCCTGTACGTTTGTTATTTTCTTTCTGTCCGTGCATCCTACTACCCCCCCCCCCCCAGCTTCTTTTGTAGCCGTCCTAGTTTTTAAAGTTATTACTTTCAATTTGTATCAATATATTAATCGATAATGGAAAGTCGTATAGTGTTACACATCCCTAGTTTTTTATGACACTTATTGGACTTTTTGTTCGTCCGTCTTATCTTTATGACACATATCTGATACTTTTTGTTCATCCATCTGTCCCTCTTATGAGGATTTATTTCAGTATTTAAGTTAAAAGAAAGTAGGTTATATAAGTTATTTTACAATTTCTTGCTTAATGTTAAATAAATAAGTTTGTAATTAAAAATATTTTTAAAAAATACCATTATCACTGAAATTATAAACTAAATATTTTGAAGAATAATAAGAGAAATCAACTTTAAAAGTATACAAAAAGGTGGTAAAAGAAACACAAATGCATGTGAATAAAATAAATATTAAATTTAAAAGACTTATAAAAAGATAATAATGCAAGATGTAAGTTTTCGCCATTTATTTTTAAATAGTTTTTAGATAAGAATAATCGAAATTCAAGAACAAACTTTGATATTAAAAAGTAAATAAGTTGCATGGCAAGATATAGATCCTAAGGTTTTTACGTTTTTTCCCCTCCTTTTTAATTAACCCTTTCAGTCCCAGTGATGCCATCTGGCATCATCACTTTTTTTTTGTTCCAAAAGTTTATGTCCCGTTATGATATCCAAACACACATCATTCGATTCTTCACACTTTTTTCTATTACACAATATTTTACATTAATCTCAATAGAAGTCAGAACTACTATTTTTTTTTAATTTAGAAAATAGCTTACAAGCATTTCACCTGGTTTTTGAAAAGTTAACTTTAGTTCCACATATTTAAAACACAATTTAAACTGTTTCGGTTTAAATATATACTAAATTTTTTTAATAATATGGTCGGATACCTTTAAATATATAACTCGAAGTGTTTTTATGTACTATATATTTATTTTATTTTGTTGTTTTTCACAGTTAAAAATTTTTGGCATTATTTCAAAACCATATAAAAATTTTAATGAATTTTTTTTCTTGGTGGAACTCTTATTTTTGACCTAAAATAAGCTTATTTTGTAAATATCAGATGTTTCTGTTGTGTAGTAAATTTTTGGGACTGAAAGGGTTACTGGTTTAATCAATTTTAAGAAAGCTATTTTATGTGTGATATTTAAAGATGTATTCTTTCAAGCCATAGTTCTGAATATGCAAAATTAGTTTTGAAATACTTTGTCATATAAACAACTTTGCATTGAAAGTGCACATACTTTAATCTGATATTTTAACCACTCAGCATTAAGTTGTTTGGGCCCACAACTTCTCTTAGATTTGACAAGATTAACCAATTGTCTTACCTACCTGATATTGCATATGGGCAAACACGCTAAGTGTTTACCCACATGGAAGATTCTCCCATTCATTAGTTGAGCTATATATTTTTTTTTCAATTTTGAGCAGTATTTTGAGCACATTCAAAGTTCGTAACAACCTTTCTTTGAGAAATTCCCCCTTTTTTTAAAGTTTTAGAGCATTAGATAATTCTTTCTTTTGAACCATAGTTCTGAATATGTGAAATTAGTTTTGGAAATTTCAAACCATAATTCGACCTTTTATGATGTCTTAGAATTTAAACCCATTTGTTGCTTATAAAAAGTTGCATAATCCCTAGAATGGCACTGCTTTTGTTTGCGATCAAATGCTTTTTTTTCTCATCCAATTGATGACCAAAAGCTTTTTACTTCGTGATTCAATGTATTTTCTCTTGTAAATTGTTAATGGTAATTGAAGGATGTTAATGGTATTGGGCACAGTTTTAGGGATGAAATACTTTTTGTCAAATGTTGTATGTTATTTAATTAAATAATTACAATTATCTATATTTACTTTAAGATTATGTATTTGTTTCGTTCAATCCTTTTTTTTTAAAAAAGCATTAATAGGGAAAAGTGTTGGTGTGATTTTTTTCATTGTGTTAAATTTTTTTGCAAAATCTAAACTTGTGTACAAAAAACATGAAAATAATCAGACTCTTTCATATATTTGATAATAAGCTAAAAACTTTTACAGCTTATTGAAGTGCAAGTGGAATGAACATGTTTCACAAAATTGGAGGGGGCATTATGTTTAAGGCACTGAACCACGGTCACAACCAAAAAAAAAAAATTATTTCCTGTGATTGGCAGTTAAACAATGACTTAGAAAAAACACAACTTACTAGGAAAAATTGCATTACAGTAGAACCTTGATTATCCAATTTAATTTGGGACCGGAGGTATAGGTCGGACAATCAAAAAATTCCGGATAATGGAGAATTTGCATTAAATAGTAAAACTTATTCTTAAAGACGCAGACAAAAAATTCGCCATTGCCTGAAATCTGCCCTGGTTTTGCAGTTGTAAACATTGAATTTTAGTGTTAAGTTATCTCTGAAAACTAAGACTTTCAAGCAAAAAGAAAACCTTTTAAATTTCTTTTCTTCTTTTTTAATATCTGAGCGGAGTTCTGGGAAATGTACTTATTTTTTATTTTATAGTAGATTTCATTTGGTGTCTCGCTATTTAGAAGAATGCAGGAGTTTTCCTAAAATTTAGAATTGACAGAAATCCCCTCTTACAATTTGAGTTGCCGAAGTTCTGAGACTGGTTTATTTTGAGAACAACAGAGAATAACCTCGTCGCAGAAATTTTTTTAAATTGAGGTTCAGTTAATCGAGTTTTCAATAAAAGAGAAACAGAAAAGCAAGATTCTACTGCAGTACAAGACATTATTAGAGTTAAAGGTGGAACTCGTTGGAACAAAAATTATTTTTGTTGCAAAAAGTATGTAACAGGCTTCTGATAAACACGTTAAAATTCACAACGCTGACTATGATTTTGGTTTTTAAACTAAAATATTTACAAATATGTTTTTGAAGGAAATGATGGGAAAACAAATTAAAATGTTCATGCCACACAAGGGAACTACCCTTGCCATTATTGAGCTGTCCAACTAAAGTTTTCTACTTTGAGACTAAAAGTTATGCTTCAACGAGTAACAAACATGGAGCCTCTAACAATAAGCAAAAGAAGAATGACCATGGTGCTCCAACTTTACAGACTATCTCCCCAAAATTCATTCTTACAAGAGAAAGGTGTTAAGTATCAGCTTCCAAGTCGACAAGCCTCTGGGAATATGCTATCTTTTTTGCAAGTTCAGTTCATAATACATTAACCCATTGCTATATTGCGCCTCCGTTACATCGCGCCTTGTATCATGTCTCCTGATTTTTTTTCAATATGTATTTTCTTTAAAATCAACATGAAACACATGGTCAAGATAGGATAATCAGCTAATATCAGTGAGATGCATTTCATAAATTTTCGCTCTTTGATATTTTCCTAAAAACAGGTTTTACAAGTGAAATCAAAGCAACTAACTTTAGATAGATTTTTTACTAGAAAATGAGTGAAATATCAATAGTATTATCTGTGCAATAATGTCTAATGTTTATAGCATTTAATAATTATTAATATAATAAGTCCTTTCTGTTTTTTTAGAGTAGTAGTTATATTATTTAATATGATCTAGTTTTATATTATAATAACATGCTGATCTTTAATTTAAAAACTTAGTTGAAAGCATAGCATATATACATCAAAAGTATAATATTTATCAAGTCCCTCTTTCATATCTTGCATTCGATTATATCGTGTTTTTTTGGTTGTCTCCTGGGAAGCACGATATAACGAGGGGTTGCTGTATATATAATTAGGTTAAATACGCTAGAGTTTATGTTCAATAAATGTTCGATTTAAACACAATGAATCGGGACATTTCTGTAATGCTGAATAAAGCACATTTTACTAGAAGAAAAAAGTATAGCCAGTGTGTAAGGGTTTGAATAGACATGCTTGTTAAACTAACCATCAGGAAATGTAAAAGTCATTTGATGTAATGCATGAAAGAGGAATGACTTAAAGTCAATGTGGAACATGTAATTTAAGTCATTCGAAATGCAAAAAAATAACTTATGCAATGAGTTTGCTTAATAGTTTTTCTTAAGTTAGCGGTGGACAGCATGTTAATCTGATGTAAAGATGGCAGAAGATTTTGTAGGTCTAAAACAAGCACTTAATGCAATTTTTTATAGAACACAGTCCATTTGCTGATTCTTCAAGTGATTTGTGAAATATTTGTATTGGAACAACAGTTAGTGCAGACAAAGTTAACATAGAAAATGCTGACATGATTGGGAGCATTAAAATAAACTAAAAACCTTTTTTAAGGATGGAACTTAATTGAAAACTGATCAAACAGGTACGATGAAAATATTTTAAAATTAAACTCTCATCATATAAATATGCATCTTTTAATTCAGGATGCTTGCTTGTATTTTCTTAGATAATATAATGCAGATTGCAAATCAATTGCAAGTTATGGAATTAACAACTTCATTATTAAACCATAACACTCAGCAAATGAGAAAAACAGATAAATCTTCTTTTGAAAACTCATTAGATTCCATGAATGTCGATAAGATTGAACAATCTCCCTGTGCCAAGCAAAGTATTTCCTTTGTTCTTGATGGTGGTGCATTGATTCACCAATTATCTTGGTCCACTTCTACTACATTTGGGGATGTCTTAAGACAATAAGAGTCTTGTGTTTACAGTAGGTGTGGGAAAAGTTGGTATATACTTGTGTATAAGCCACGACATTTTTCACAAAATTAGTTTCTTAAAATCAGGGTCGACTAACACACAAAACAGCAAAGCATGTAAAACTTTACTTTTGGCCCTTGCATTCACAGGTTGTGATGCTACCAGGGCGCTATTTTGTGAATCAAATTTTCTGCTTTAAGAAGAGTGTACCAAAACTTACAGGAGGGGAAAATTATCATTAAAGTTTTCTGAACTTGGGGTCTCCACAGAATTGCCGAAATATCCGTCGTTCTCTCCAGCAACAATGCAGAAAAATAATTGGCAAGTTGCAGTGTGGGTATTCCAGCATTGAATTTAATGGTTATCAGAGCTGGGCCGTTACTTGTTTAAATGTAACTCATTATAATTTTCATAAAGAGTAAATAATTACCTGTAAAATTACTAATTTCCCAAAAGTAACAAATTACAATTACTTTTTTACGACAAAATTTCTTATTTACAAATGTTTCGAAAAATAAAGTATAAATCACCAACAGAATACAGACATATGGTAGTTACTTTGGAAAAATGTAGACAACTCTAAATCGGCTGCGGCAGAAGAATGTCTAGTTTTTACGTTCTCAAAAAAATCATCATCACTGCTAGGTGAGTGTTCATAATCAGTAGGGAATGTTTTATTTTTGTGAGAACAATCTTTAAACTCTAAGCCGTATCTGAAAGTTTTTTATATTTTGGTTTTCCTTGAAGAATTTTTTTTTGACATTCATTAGAGTGTTTATGATAAAATTAATGAAAGTAACTCGTTACTGTAATAAAGATTGTGTTTCAAAAATTATGTAACGAATTACCTGTAAAAATACTGGGTTTTCAAATGTAACTAATTACATATCAAATTATTGTAAAAAGTAATTATTACAAGTAACGCGTTACCACCCAGGCCTATAGGTTATTTCTTGGCTGTAAAAATTGGGTGCTAGCTTTTAAATTTTTATACTTGTATATAGTCATCATATTTTAGTATGAAGACTTCCCAGCTATGTTCTGTGGAATTAACTCAGAATGATGTTGATAAACTAAATGTAAAATGGTTGCATCAATACCCAGATAAGGCTTTTCTGTGCGGTGCTGGTTTAAGATTACAGCTCTTGAATGATATTTTAAATGCCAAACGTTTATTTTACTCCATAGGAACTTGTTCCATATCAATTCAAAGAGATAGTACAAAATAAGTTTGGTCCTGATTTCAAGTAGTTTTGGAACTGGATTCATATTCTTGCAATAGGAGTTTAAGTTCTTCAGCTCAAGATTGTGGAGGTTAAACATTATAGGCTCAGAGGTTTTACTCTTTATTCATCTTTGGAATTTATCCACTGTTATATTTATTTTTAATGGATAGCATTTTTAAAAAAAATTAAAGTATAGTTCAAAGATAAAACATTGTTTTTAAAAATGAAATGTTTCTTGTACACAAAACATTTCATCTTTTAAAACAATGTTTTATCTTTAGTCGTTTTTGTAGTGCTAATTTTGACCAAAATTTCTTGGTTTATGCACAAGTGTATTATATGTTATCGGTTATTATGAGCTTTGAGTAAAAGTAAGAAATCAATTAAAATTAAAAACAGTTCCCGATTTTTTTTCCTATATGTACTTTCTTTAAAATCAACATGAAACACATGGTCAAGATAGGATAATCATCTAATATCAGTGAGATGCAGTTCATAAATTTTCGCTCTTTGATATTTTCCTAAAAACAGGTTTTACAAGAAAAATCAAAGCAACTAACTTTAGATAGATTTTTTACTAGAAAATGAGTGAAATATCAATAGTATTATCTGTGCAATAATGTGTAATGTTTATAGCAATTAATAATTATTAATATAATAAGTCCTTTCTGGTTTTTTTAGAGTAGTAAAGTTTTTCAGGGTTGAGGAATCTTTTGTCCAAATTGAAGCAATTTTTTGGCAAAAAGAAACTAATGTTGAACTCTAAATTAAAACACATAATTATATTTTCCTGAAGATTATTATTTGTATTACTTAATAATTTATGGTTTAAAATAGGAATGAAATATAAGAAGAATCACAACTAAGTTGGAAATGGCAAAACATGAGGGGGAATCTGAAAACTGTCACTCTCAGGTGCAGGTTAGTAAGGTCCATGGGTGCTTTTTATGTTTGATTTTAATGAATGCTGTATGCTTAACCCTTCCTCTGAAACAATATTGTAAATACAAAAGTTAGATTTTATTTATTTTTATGATAATTTTTGTTGTATATGCTGGGTTTTGCTTCATTATAAAAATATAAAAAGTCTGATTTTTCTCATGTTTTCTGCCTATATCTACAGGTACAAGGTAGAAAACTTCAAATTGGCGTCAACGACCTTTATAACGTAAAATAAAATAAAAATTACACTAAAACTTTTCTACATATTTCTCCAAATGAATAATTATATATTGCACATTTATTGATATCTTGTTTCAAATAGCTGTAATTTTGTGTTGAAAATTATTCTTTTTTAATTTATAGGTTACTATTATGTTTAATAATAAATTGTTTCGAGGAAATAGGACAAGTAAAATAAGCACTTCTAGTTTAGATGCATTTAGTTCACCCAACTTGCCACCTTTAGTAAAAATGGGAATAGGAATTCACGGTAAGGATCTTAAATTTTTTTCTTCTAAATTAATAGTTTTTTTTCGCTTATTAAAGTAATGATTTCATAAGAATTCATTGTATACACAGTATTATATAATTAAATTATGTAAAAGTTGTGTAAACAATTATTCTTTTAAGGCAGATGATAAAACCTTGTAGATTTTTTTATTGCAAAATCCTGTGCATTGGTACTTCTTGTGCTGCAAAATTTGGGTTTGGATTTGCTTAGTAAAATAGTAGTAAGGATGTGATTATTGAAATGCAAACTTTCTTCGAGTTTAAGCTTTGGCATTATGAGCTAAAGTTTAAATGATTTCATGCTGATAATTTCCACTCCACTTTGAAAAAAACATTAATACATTTTTTAGAACTTGAAGTATCAAAAGTTACAATTAAAACTGATCCTAAATTTCTATCCGTTATTGAACTGTCTCCAGGGGGGCCCTGGTAGTCTAATGGTTAGAGCATGTGACTTGCGATCAAAAGATTTGATGCTAGAAAAAGAAACGGCGTTGTTTCCCCAAACAACCAATTTCGAATCCTATTTAATTAAAAATTATCCTTTTCCAACAGGTGTCAATTTTTTCTTCTTTCATAATTTGAATGACTCAATTATTGCTTCTTCACCTATTGACCTTGACATAAGGGGATGCACATTAGGGTGGTCTGAAAAAAATTAAACTTTCGAGCATCCTGCTCAAATCGATTTTATATTTTATAAATCTCTTATTTTAATAAGCAAAATGTTTTTTATGGTGTTGACTCCAAAATAGCTTAGGTTTTGAGAGCAAGGAAAAAAAATCTCTTCAAATTTTCAATCTTTTGTGAGACTTAATATTTCAAACACAAAAAATGCTGTTGGCTGAAATTTTGGCTGATATTTCGAAGTTAGACATTTTTTGCCTTTTTTCGAAACTTCAAACCCATGGGGCCTATTATATTTATTACTTAAAAATGTTTTAATTATTTTTCCGCCAATCAGCATGACGATGCGCAACTTTTGTGCCGTGTTTGAAGTTGATACTCAAAAAATTTTGTTTTTTCGGGCCCCCTAATGCACATATAGCGACAGGTGGAGTGGTTATTTGGATGGACAGCGTCTTCTGATTGGTCATTTGCATTTTTGGCGGGAAGTTGGTGGGTGAGGGAGAATACGGTAGCACACACACAGTGCACTAAAAGTTCAATTGCATTTCTCGATCAAAAACTTTTAACATGGCAAAAAACAAATAATTTTAAATTAAGAAAAAGGTTGGAAGTCATCAAGTTCCATGAAAAAGGAAAATCTGAAAGGAATGTTGTGGACATTTTTAGCTGAAGAAAAACATAAATTAACAGAAACAGCATTTTAGGGGGGGGGGGGGATACTATCCGTAAATAATGATTTTTTTTTACATTGTTCAAAAGTAAGTTAGTATAATTTTGTGCATATTATTTGCAAATTAATAATTAACGGGTAATGATAAACAGATTTTTGTAATTTTTTTAATGGTTTATAATACGTTCTTTATGAAATGATATTTCAACTTTTTATGCACTAGTAGCGACCAACCAGACAAATAATTATTTATTGTTATTTTGGTTAGGGTTTTTTGAATGGCAAATCAACATTTTGCAAATAAAAAAATACTGCCCCATAAATTAGTAGTTATTTTACCCCCCCTCCCCCCACTTAGTATTAAAAAAAATTCAGTCGGCAGTCCTACCGCAATTTAAGCTTTTTTCATATTTTTTTGTTCTCGTGCCTGTCACAAAGTATTAAAATTTGCACTAATAAGCTGTTTGCACCAATAATAAGTTGTTGGTTTATTTTATGAACTTCTCATGCGCAAAAAATTATTTGAACCTATTTTTTTAAGGAAAAAAGAAACCCCCTTTCTTTGAAGTTTGCTGATTTTGCCCTATTCCTTTAAACTCTTGCAACCTGGCGTCCTCATTTGGGGACATTTTTAACACCTCCCCACAAACAATTAACAAGTTAGTTAGTTCCGAAATTGACCTGGTACGATAGAAGATCCAAATATCAGTTTTCTGCCTTTGATTACAGGTATCAGTCATTTATTTCTTTAAAAAAATAAAGTTGAACGAGGATCAATACGATATTAGAGCTCTTAAAAAAATCATTTTAACTTTTTTTTCAACCTTTTCAATAAGTTTATCAGTTAATTTTACAGGAATTTTTTGCATTTATAACACAAAAAATGTATATTTAGAGTTTAAGGCGTGTCTCTCAGTAACTATTAAACATAAATTTTTAAAAAATTACCTTACAAAATATATTTTTGCATACTTTTTAGCATATTTATATGAAAAGTAAGAATATAGGAATAAGAATATAGATGCAGCATTTTGTTCGGGTCTTATAAGTGGTTATAGATGTGTAATTATGTTGGTTACTTTTCATGTATCCTGTAATTATAATAAAATTTCTAACTATTGTTTAAATCAACATAATTTATCCAAATCATTCCTTGTTTTATGGATTTTGTATGTTGGAAATCCAATTTCCTTTCAATGAGGCTTACTTTTATAGAAGCTTTTGACTTACAAGGATATTAGAAACAACAACGTAATCAGTTTTTTCACTGTTGTAAAATTAACATCAAAGATTGAACAAATAAACAACTAATGAACAATGTAATAATTTTAATGCTAGTAAATGGGGTGTTTGATTTAAATAATATTTTTTTCAAAATCTTTTAAATCAATTTTGACTTCTTGAGTTACTGTAAATACCCTTACCTTCCTTAAACTTTAACTTTTGTGAGCACGTAGTAATTGCAAAAATTTGGGCCACATGAAATATGTTATTGGACAACTCTTGGCAGCAGCTAATAGAACATGTCCAAAATTGTGATGAATAAAGATCTTTAAGTTTTGCTTACTTATAAATGATGTTAATTTTAATATAATTTTACATATTTTTGTAAAACCATAAAATTAAAGTAATTCTTTTACACTTTTACAAGCTTTCAACTTAAAGGCTAATTTTTTTAATTCACACAAACTGTTTTTTTTTATATCTATTTTTGAAAAATTGGTTTATCTTATGTAATTATGGTTTGTTAATGTATTTGATTAGATAAGGTAAAAATATAATGTTTCATGTCTTAATTTACCATTTTATATATTAATCAGTTTTTAACAGGGATTGGAAAGTTACTATTGAAAAGTAACTCAGTCACAGTTCCTTAATGCAGAAAGTAACTAATTACTTACTGTTACAAATTTTAAGCGCAAACAAAACATTGCTATTAGAATTTTTAAAAAATATTTAATTTTAAAAGGAATTGCACTTTAAAATTGGCATCTAGCAAGCCTTCTTAAAGTAAGAGTAATGAATTTTTTCGTTACTTCGTTCTTGCTAAAAGTAAGTTTCAGTAACTTTCTAAAAAATCTTCAAGAGTTTCTTGGCATTACTTAAAAAAAGTAACTGTTGCAAGTAACATGTTACTCCAATCCCTGGTTTTTAATATTAGTTTTTACCCTAAAATATGATTTTTCACCTTTTTTTAGTTGAATGGCGAAACATTTTCCGACCCTCAAGTATTGAAAAATTCAGTGTTCATAGCAGTTTGAACCACAACGTTGGTCTTCTCAGATTATTTCCCAGCATAACTGTTGAAGTGGTTTGTATTTATGATGTACAAGTTCTAAACCTTTGTATGGATATGCCTAGTTTGCATTAGTTGTATATTTGCGCTTTTGTTAAATTTTTATATTGTAATATGAAGGACTCAACATTTATTGATAACTTTGTTAAATAAAATATATTTCAATTTCGAAAAATAAAAAATAATCAGAAATACTAAGCTAGCATAAGTAATACAGTGATGAATATGCAATTATAGCAGTGTCACACTGTAGAAACGTTAGTGGAGCTAAGTTTCGGTTGTTGAGGACTACCACAAAATCAATCAAATGTGTCTTTAACCCTCTAATGCATACTGTTGCCGTTTGGCAACAAGTAACATAATCCACTTTATTCCATTAAACTAGAGCTCCCTCTCGACAAATTGGTGTTTTTTTTCATCTATTGCATTCCATTTTGAAGTTTTAGTTACTAATAATCCTCATGACAGCAGTAAAAGTGTATTCAAAATTAAAGAGTGAGGTTATTAACTGTTGTGAAATTAAGTTTTTGGAAGTATTCAAAGTATAATAATACTAGTACTAAATACAAATAAATTGTTTTGAAAAATTAATTATAGTTAAAAAGCCATATTCAACCACATTATGGGATAATAATTACTTTTATATATATCTTATTTATTTTAATACAATATAATTTATAGATTTCACTACCACCTCATATTCAAATCCAGAATTATTTAAAATTTTCTATGTGGCTAAAACTAACCAAATCTAACTCTAAAAGTACTCAATTTAAAAGCTCGGTGGAAGAGCATGTTGTGTGATATTTTTGAAGAGATTTTCGTGTCAGTGAACATGTTGTTCCTTCTCTTAAAGATTTCAAGCTTCCTTTTTTTTCATAGTATAAGTATGTTTTTTGCCGTTTGCAAGTACTATTTTTAAAGGATCCAAGTTGCAAACTAAAAACTTTAAAGCTTATTTTCTTGGGTTTTTTTTTTTTGTCACTTAACATGTTTTTCCACCTAAGCTGTTTCAATTGTGATATAACTTCTGAACTTGCTCTGATTGGGCAAAAATGCTGTAGTCCAACCTAAAAAAAATGCTGCCAGGCCAGCAGTAACATGTTTTGATTAGCTGTTAACCTCCTTGAACCACTTTTGTGGGATGAGCCCTTTAATTAATTCGACACTTTTGCTATGCAGAGTTGTAGCCAGCATGGGGATGAGGGGGCTGCATCCTTCAAAATTCTACCAGGAAATTTGAAGTAGAAATTTCCTTTTAAGTCTTTTGAGCAGTCATAGATGCTATGTTAATGTGTTTTTTTTTTCAATAACAGAAAGTTAACAACAAATTATCTATTTAATAATATAAGTTGCATTTTACACATTCCCTAAATTATATTGCTTTGATATAATTTACTGTTCAATTTATACATCAGTGAAACATAAACTTCAGTTCTGCACAAATCGTACAACATACATCTATTCTGTGTAGATTTAAACAAGGCCTTCAGGACATTCCCCTTTTCACTTTTTGTTGGCTTCTATGGAAACCACAAGATCCACTCCTATTTTGAACTATGTTCTATCTATGCTAACTTTGATTAGTGTAAAGTATAAAATATTTTCTTAAACAAAATAATATCTACTATAAGCTTAGCTCGCAAAACTGTCTAGTGCTGTTGGCTATCGGAAATATTTGGTACTATGCTTGTTAGTAGCTTTTGCAATAATAAACCTCAATGTAGCAGGGTCAAATCTCTGACCACGTACTAGTACAACATTTTTTCTACCCTTTCCTACTGTTTGTTAGAGAACACCGTTTTTTAGAACATGTATATATATATTTTACATTCAATTAAAAATACAAAAAGAATTTCCATTTTTCTTCACCCATTTCCTCTGTCCCCTAATTATGGATAAACATGTTCAAAACAGGAGATTATTTTTTTATTTTAAATGTATATTAAACTACAGGGCATTGTGACATCTTCTGCTATCAAGTAAATAGTAGTCTTTCAGAGGTTTTTATCTCAATCAATATTGCTCTGTAGTTTCTACAAAGATTGTATGTTTTCTAAGTCTAGTACATAAGTTCAAGAGTTACAATGTCGGGGTTCTGGAAGTAACTGTTCGTTTTATCGATTTTCACTGACACATGTTTTATGCACTTGACATTTTTGCGTTACCAAGGATATGGTACTTAACTTTAAATTTGATTTTTTTTAGGTTCGTGCATTTTTAAGTCCTCCTATTGAAGGTGTTGTATTACAAACCTATGGAGCTGGAAATGGTCCGTCACAAAGAAAAGATCTCTTTGACGAACTGAAAAGAGCAAATAGAAGAGGTGTTATAATCGTCAATTGTACACAATGTTCTCTTGGTCAAGTGGACCCATCGTATGAAACAGGGAAAGTATGTTTTTTTTTTTTTTGTAATATTTAACAATTGGAATTGAATAGTCTTATATTTATAAAGCATCAAGCAGGTTGTACATTATAATTTATTGGGACTGTGTTTTAATTATAGAATATGAAACAACTGTGCATTCTCTTACACTATCTAGTTGAAACACACTTTATAATGAAGGACAAAATGGACTCTTATGCTCCCTCTCTATAGTTACCTTTCTATGGGCAGAAGGATTTAGAACCTAAATTGAAATGTGCATAAAAATGTTTCATTTTTAGCGTTTTCATTTCTGAGACTATTTGTAAAAGTTTTTTTCAATTAGTAAAATATGCACACTTGTGTATTCTCAACCATGTGTGTTTTGCACACTTTTCTGCTGAGATGTACAATTTTTTTTTATGAAGCTTGAATCATTTTCTAGAAATTGATGAAATCACATTTTAGAATGACAAATATAGTTATTTTGAATTAATTGAATTCAATATTAATCTAACTGATATTTGATCTTAAGATCAAACGAACGATAAATTTTTAAGAAATCTGAAAATCTATCATTTATAGACTCTTCCGTCATAGTTTATAAAAAGAATCACATTTGCCCAGAAAAAATAACACTAGTTAGATAGTTATTAGGGGTATACCTATGAAATGACCTTTTATGAACAGATGGCACTGCACCCGGGTAAATAAAAGTGTGGAATCGTCCTACTAGCATTTTGTCAGACTACTTTTAACCTTTCACCTGCCAGGGGCATTAGTTACTGCTGTGTTTTTTTCATAGTCATTCTAGGCTTTAAAGATGTCATGTTTCGTGGCAACAAAGGGTCATTTGCGGGAAATTTTAATCCATTACTTTATTTTGAAAAAAACTGCTGCTAAAGCTTTTCAAATGCTTTAAAAGGCTTATGGATACAATGGTCCATCTGAATCATTTTGAAAATGATGGTTTGTTTGATTTAAAAGAGCTGATTTTGATGTGATAGACAAAGATAATTGAAAACTACCAAAAAAATTTGAAGATGAAGAATTGCAAACAATTTTGGATAAAAATCCAAAAATGACGCCGGTACATATTTCAGAAATGTTAAATGTAACTCAGAAATGTATTAGTGAACGTTTTTATGCCTTGGAAATAATTTGCAAGGAAGGAAAATGGGTACCACCTGCTTTAACAGAGTTACAGATGGAGAACAAAAAAGTCACTTGCGAACAACTTTTGAATCGACATCAAAGAAAGTGTTAATGCATCGAATTGCCACAGGTGATGAAAAATGGATATATTTTGACAATCCTGAATGAAAAAAATGTTGGTTGAATTCAGGCCAACCCTCAACATTGACTCTAAAAGAGAAAATCGCTTTGAAAGAGACAATTCTTTGTGTTTGGTAGGATCAAAAAGGCCTTCTTAAGTATGAGCTGCTTAAACCTGGTGAAGTAGTTACTTCTAATCAATATCAACAACAATTAACCGATGTAAACCTGGAATTTATCAAAAAACGGCAAAAATTGGGCTCGCAGACATGGAACAGTTATTTTGCTCCATTGTAATGCGCGGCCTCACACCACAAATAACGCTAAAAACACCTTAAAAAACATAACATGGGATGTTTTATTGCCCCCGCTATATTCTCCAGATATTGGTCTTTCAGACTATCACTTGCTCAGATCCATGGAACATGGTCTGGCTGAGCAGCACTTCGCTACTTTTGATGAAGTTGAAAAATAAGCATATTCGTTTTTTACCTCCCAGGAAGCAAAGTTCTATCACGAAGGAATCCATATTTTAACAAAAAGATAAGCAAAAGTTACTGATCGTAATGGTACATACTTCGATTTATTACCCTCATCCAGTGATGCAAAATTCAGCCATAAGTTTTCTTTAAAAAAGGGTCATTTCATAGGTATACCCCTAATAGTTTGGAAGGAACCACTAAAAAGGTTCATTACAAGCAGGGTTCATTATGGCGGGGTTTCACTGTACTTTGGAAAATTGATGATACTTAATGTAAATCTTTCTGGTTTTAATAATTAAAAAAAAATACTTCATTTTCAATAAGCATGTGTATTTAATTTTGTTGATTAAACTTTGTTACTGATAGGCAGTACCTTCAGCAATTGAGCTTTTTAAATAATAGTTTCCTATCATCCAAAATGTGCTTTTTTTGTATTTGTTGAAGCTGTGTTTTAAAGTTAACAATTTTTTCAATTTTCCCATTAAATTTTCTCTGTCGTAGTTCAAGAAGTTTATAAGGTAAATTCGAATATCTTGACCTAGCCTCAATTTTATCATCGCTAAATGTTTAACTTAAAAATTTTTTAACTTTAACATAACATAACTGGGAATGCACCCTCTAGAAGGGCGGAGCATAGGCTTTATAGCCCATTGCACCACTCGCCAGAAGTGACACAGGCACGCACGTAGAAAGGACGACACAAATACATCGTCACATAACATCATTTATTGACAAACACAAACATCCATGCCTTACAGTGATTCGAAAACAGAAGCTCCAAAGGCTAGCTCCCTTACCCGTGTGCTGCCGGGTCGGCTAATGTTTTAACTTTGCATTTACTAAGAAAATATCATACACTCGCCTCACATTATTATTATTTTTTTTTTTGCTTCTAGTTTTTCAATGGGCTTATCACATTCATTGAGAAGAGATTCTTTCAAATCCAAAATACCTTACTGGTCGAACAACACATTCAAGTTGGTTTTTATTTTGTGAAGTTCGACAACGTTTTTTTTTTTAAATTCTAGGTTTGTCTTCTTGTTAAATTCGACTTTTGTTCCCAGGAATTTTAAGATAGTAGTATGTTTGGCATTTATTCTGCCTCTTTATCAGTTAAGCTCCTTACTGTGATTTACTTTGCCTAGATACCTTGCATTTTTATCTTTCGCTTTTGATTATAATAGTTTAAATTCAGAATGTTATTATAGTAAATAACGTTAATTTTTTAAATGCTTTTAAACTAAGTATTTTCACTAAGAGTCTAAATAATAAACGAAATATATCTTATTGCTAAAAATTATTTGATTCTTCTTATCTATATTATTTATCAGACATTGTAATTTAAAAGTTACTAGATATAGGTTGTTTTATAATTTTTTTAGGCTCTTGTAGATATTGGTGTTATTCCTGGTTCTGATATGACCCCAGAAGCAGCTTTAACTAAACTGAGTTATGTACTCAGCAAGAAAGAATGGACAGTTCAAACTAAAAGGACCGTGAGTAGCTTTGGTTTAAAAAACATTCTGCTGAAATTTTTTTTAATTATACCTTGAAGGATCAGACCCAGAGAACCCTTTGTGTGGTCCAACATAAACTGCAGACATACAGAAATTGTTTAAATTTTTGTACATATTGGATTTATATCCTCTTAAAATCTCAGAAAAAAAAACACCTTACATATTTAGTTTATTTTTATTTTACTATAGTTAGGGGAGAGTGTTGTACCTTGAGACGCTTGTACCTTGGGACACTGACAATTTCTAAGAATCTATTGGCAATATTCATACATTGTTTATTTCTAATAGTAGCCTTAACCAACAGACATCATCATAATAAAATTTAACACTAGCATCATTGAATTGATGAAATGGTGACAAAAAATATTTCATTACCCCGAAGTAAATATTTTTCTCATTCTAATATAATTTTTTTACCTTAGTACTCTTACAAAAAGTCAACTGCATTTTATTTTCTTCATAAAAGAGAGATTTTAAAATATTTTGGTTATGAGAAAATAATGATAATGCATTTGGATTGGCCACTATCTTGCCTTTATTTAAACCATGTAGTGTGTTGTACCTTGGGACAGTATTAATAATTTGATTAAATTCTTAATAATTTGGATAAATAAAAATATCTTTATTATTTATTTTAAGAGCAATTCCACAAAACATATAAAATACAACTCAGCTTTGTTTTGGATATATTTTATAATGATTGAAGTTTGAAAATATAATTCTGGCAACACCTGATAAATCTTTTTCCTTCTGTGTGATGAAATGCTCTAAAGAGCAAATTTTCTTATGTATTTTGAAATAAAGTTTGTTTCCTGACACAAATTAGTTCAAGTGTATGACTATTGACTGAATTATAAAGCATGTCCCAAGGTACAACATCATGTTGTACCTTGGGACAGTTTATCCTCTCTACTTTAAATGAGTGGCAATTTTTTAATTTCAAGCTGCCAGAATTTAAAAAAATACATTATAGAGGAATATATTGGTGTGTTGAAATGCTACTTTGAAACTTTTATTTTGACAATAATTATCGAAGAAAAAAATTAAAAATGTAAAAATTGTCCCAAGGTACAACACTCTCCCCTATATGACATTAGTAAAAAACAAAAACACAAATGAATTACACTTTAAATTTTAAATATGCTAATCATCATATCCCAATTGGGTACATTGGGTCTTTTTGAGCATAAAGCTTGTTAGAGGAATATATATCATTTACTTGTAATCTAAATCATAACTGTTGTTTTTTTTGTAAGCACAAGTAAAGGTCACATTTCATTAATGTTTTTCCTTGACATCTTGAATTACGGTACCTGATTTGGTTTGGTAGCTTGTTGTGTTCTGGAAAGTGATCAATTTTGTCATACATTTCATCATTTACAGGCAGAGGAATGACTTTCGTAGTTATTTTAGATGGCTTCATTTTCAACATTATTGAATTCCTGTTTCATTAAGCTTTCTGCTATATTAAACTTAAGATGAATCGATTGAAGTCCCACCTTCCTTGGTGTTTAACTTGCCTTACAATGACAGATACACTGTGTCCAACTATTACATGTAGCCATGTCTAAAAAGTGAGCCAAAACACATATTGCCCACTTTTTTGTTCGAGTTCCTATTCTATAATAAGATATGAGTATATCCTTTAATCCCCTCCCCCCTGAAAGGTGTTATATGAATTAACCACACCCAGTTGATGGTAGTCAATATTCATATTGTCCTGTTTTGACCATCTTTTACAACTTCCTTTAGGTGTGATGCCAAAAGCACTAGATAAAAAATTCACAGAATGTATCCTTTAATTATACAAGCTTTATCATAATTGTGTGTCCGTGACACAGATGATCCTCTGGTAATGGCAGGGTTCCCACACATCTGGGATATCGGGAAAACCGGGAATTGTCAGGGAAAATGAAATGGGGGGAAAAAATCAGGGAAAATCGAAAAATTTCGCTAATTTCTGGAAAAGTCAGAGAATTTCTTTTCACTTGGCCGCTTTCCAAATTTTCGACGAAATCGTGACGCCAAGCGAAAACGAATTCGGATGACGTCATATGCACTTTATTTGATTTTACTTCAATGAGACTTTCAGATCGACGTAGTTTTACGACTTTCGGATCGCTGTAGTTTCGCCATTTTCGGATAGCTGCAGTTTCGCTACTTTTGGACCGCCACAGTTTTGCGACTTTCGGATCGCCGTAGTTCCGCGACTGTCGGATCGCCGTAGTTCCGCGACTTTTGGATACCCGTAGTTCTGTGACTTTCGGATACCTGTAGTTCTGCGACTTTCGGATCCCCGAAGTTTCGAGATTTTCTGATGGCCGTAGTTTCACGATTTTCAGATGCTGTAGTTTCGAAATTTTCGGATTGCCGGAAATGATTAAGATTCTCCAGAAAATAAACTTAAACTAACACATGAGATTGTGTCCGAAACTGATAAAATTGACAAGGGGGTAGAGGAATTTAAAAAAAATTAATGTTACTTGTTCACTCATTTATTTTTTTATGTTTTTTTACATAGGTACTAAGTAATTTTTGTAAATATTTTTATTAATATTTATATCTTTCTATAAGGAGTTCCATTTAAGGTTATATTTACTACTTCAAAAATTAGGTATGTCATTAAAATTATTAAAAAAAGTAGGTATATATTTTTATTGTGTTTGCGTATTGAACTACAGCAGTTTTGTTTTGTACCTGGAATTTTTTTTTTAAATGTACTGGAAAACAGGGAAAAGTTAGGGAATTTGGTTTTAGGTTTTGAGTGGGAACCCTGTGTCAGCATCTTTGGAAATCCTGCAGCAACACCATGAGGGCTTTGATAACATTTTCGTCAGTATTGCCTTCGATGACATTTTCAAAATCAGAATCTTTATCACAGTTCTCCATCATTTTGCACAAGCAAAATTTGAATTTCTTCATCCGTTTAAGTATTTCACTGGAAAAAAAATGGAACAGATTAGTAATGATGACTGAGTCCCGATGTACCCATGTGGGTACATAAGTTTGACATCATCACTTACCCTACTAGTTATGCAACAAAAATATCAAATTTTGGTTTAAAATGAAGCTTGTTACACGTAAAACTTAAAAACAACACCAAACTCAAGATAATTTAAGGGGGGATCATAGTAAACGACAGCAAAAATGACCAATTCTTAGTATTGATTTCGAAAGGCTCTAAATCATTTAAAAATGATGGTACAATAAAAAAAATTGTATCAAATTATAAATTGTACTTTTATTATTATATTTACTCCTAAGAATCTTATTTTCGAAAATTATTATTTTTGAAAAAAGACATCTTTTGAAACATACAATTACGAATTTTCAAAAATACAAGTACTTTTTCGGTACACTTTTCTCCAAATCTATTAAATATTTCTGAATAATTTCTTTTGTGTGTTATAAAACCATTTTAGATCTAATCAAGTCACCTATTTTTTTTGCCTAAAATAATTTTTAAATTCTATTTTTAAAACATTATATTCAACTTTCATAAAAATTCTGATTTTCAACGAAGAAAAGTGTAAAATAATAAAATATTTATTTTAATTTGTAAGACTAAATTAGGTGACTTAAATAGATCTAAAATGGTTTTATAACACACAAAAAAAATTATTAAAAAATATTCGATAGGTTTGGAGAAAAGTGTACCTAAGTGTTGAAAATTATAGTTTTGAGTAAAACGCGAAAAACAAATACAGTCGATCCCGTTAACACGAACTCGAAATGACCACCGAAACATTTCTTGTTAACCGAATTTCATGTAAATCGTCGGGAATTTTTTTTTACATTGAGCCAGTGGTTGGTTTTCAAATATCAACACAAAAAAAATCATATTTTATAATGTAATACATAAATAATACAAGCATACAATTAGTAATTCAAAGGGGGCGTGGTACATTTGTTTATTTTTATAATTTTAATTTTTTATAAGAAATAATTAACCGATCTATACAAAATTGGTCTCATTCGATAGATTGGGTTTCCATCTATCAGAAAATATTGGTTTCAAAAATTCGATTTTTTGGTTTTTGTTTACTATGATCCCCCCTTAATTAAATATTCAATAAGTTACTTACCTCTAGTGCATTTTGAACAGACTTTCTGCTTTTCAGCCATTTTCATACTTGCCAACATGTACTGTTTGGCCGTACAATGTACGGATTTTCAGTGTATTGTAGCTATCAAACTTTTTTTAATTAAAAAAAATAACGGATTGTTTTCGCCGTAGAGGATCCGATCCTTTTGTAGATCCGTTCAAATGAACCCGTTCATTCTGACCGATCCATCACTAGCACGCTCAGAATGAGTTTGTACTTTCTATCGATGTAGCAGATCGGAACCATCGTTTCCTTTGTGGATCTGTTCATTTGAACCAGTTCACTCCGGGGTCGATGTTAGAGTGAATTTCGCATTCGTTTATATCATCTTATTATTTTAAAGATGTCTGCTCCAGGGAATCGGAAAACTAAATAATATGATCAAGTTTTTTGGGATTCTTACACAAAACAATTCCCATATATCGGAAGTTCTTGGAAAGGATACAATTTCGCTGTTTGTACTTGTGACGTTAAAATTGATCATGGTGGATGAAGTGTTATAAAAAATCACATCAACTTTAAGAAACAAGCTGATTTTACTAAAAGTGTTGAAAAACATCTGAAATTGAATTTGTTTTGGTTCTGGTGAAAACGATAAGTTGTGGTCCATGGTTTGGGGACAAAATATCGCGGCCGAAATATCGCGGGCCAAAATATCGCGGCCAAAATATCGCCGGCCGAAATATCGTGCGCCCAAAATATCGCGGGCCCAAAATATCGCGGGCCAAAATATCGCGTGCCCATAATATCGCGTGGCCAAAATATCGCGTGCCCAAAATATCGCGTAAAGTATATATGGAGTGTATTTAATGGATTTTTAGGTGTTTGGCAGTGGGAAGGGGTTCGATGGTCAAATGATATTGCGTTACTTACTTATTTAATAATTTGTGGTGAAGTTCTGTTTTACGTAATGGATCCTGAATTTTTATTAAAATGTATTTTAGGACATGTATTTTTATCCCTTATTAATTATGACAACGTAATCACGAGTTAAGTTCAATGGGTTAAGGTTTTTTTTTTTAACTTGATTTTTATTAATACCATTAAATTTTTTTTAAAGAATTCAGTTGGGGTAGTTGTAGTTTAAAAAGTGTCTGAATTTTAAAAATTAGTAATTATTTAACGAAAATGTAAGCAATGTTTGATGCGTTATCTTTCTGTACTGCTCTTTAAAAAGAGACTCGTTTTTTATAGGAGATTAGTTTAGGGTTATTTCGAATGTGATTTTGGGAATGGGAGGAAGTTAAAATAGTACAAACATTATTTTTTTTTTAAATATATATTAATTTTTTAAGTGCATTCATATAAAATTATGTAGCAACTGAATAATTTGCTTACTTTAGTGAACACTTACAGAACAAAAAATAAGTTGATTAATCAATTGCAGCCGAACTAGTTTATAGCTAGTCCAGATTTTACGAGTACCCGGATTTATCGAGGAATGCAAGATTATTAGGTTGGTCCAGGGGCCCGGATGGGCGAGTGGTTAGCATCGCAGGCCAGCAGTCTGAGTGCTGTAACGGGTGCGGGTTCGATTCCCACCTTCGTCCTGGGTGTACTTCCTTTCTCTATGACCGTAAAAACTCTTTCTGTGTCTGTCTTACCTGACGAAGGCTTAATAAGCGGGTTTCTGATCAAGCACACAAGCCGGAATATATATGTTCCCTACTCATAGGTTGGTCCAATGTTAAGTCAGTGGAAGGGAAATTGCCTGATACGAGCAAACCTCGGATTTAACGAGGAATGAATAAGAAGATTGGTTAAATATGCTGTTCAACAGCTTATTTGTAGAAGCAGTGTGAGGAAAGGGTTCTTCATTGTCATACTGATTAGATAGATGGTTCGAGGTTCAATCTTCGACTTTAAATTCATAGATAAAGTTTGCTAAATTTTATTGGTAGGTGTCTAAAGCGGAAAGTTATAACTTTTGAAAAGAAGTTTAGATATTTAAGCTAGTTTGAAGATGGATCTAAAAATATAGATATTTGCCAAAGTATGGATTGTCGTCTAACACTGGTTTAATGCTGTTAAAGAACAAACCCATGTTGAAGAAAGCATCCAATTACAATAAAACTGACCGTAAAAGTAAGAAGACCGTAAGAATATTTCTTTTTTAAGATATGTACTCGTTTTTTTACAAGCACTTGGATTTAACTTACCCGGAGTCAATGTTGCGGTCCCTTCGTGCTCGTTATAAATGAGTTTAACTGTATTTTGTTTTTAATATAATTAATATAAAAATAGTTTCATAGTTAGGACCAGGGACTATTCTTCCATAAGGCCTGGTCCTAGGGCCCCCAAATTTTAGTGGCACCTAAATTTCAATTTCTATTATGCTAAATACCGAAAAAACCCAAAATATCAGTAAGTAAAAAAAAATGATACTCCACTCTGTTTTTTGTTCGACTTTGACTAAGAAATTGACCTAACGTGACAGTTTTGATCAATGTTTATAAGGAAGCTCATAAAATTGTAGCAAATATCTGATACATAGGTCAAAGAGCACCATTATTTCTGGAAATCACAAATAAAAAAGTAAAGGGGCCCCCAAAATAGGTGGAGTAGGTTTTCTAGGTCAGGGCCTGGTTAAGACTATTATACACTTAAAAGTAATAATTCAATGTTGATTTAAATTGTACAAGGTTGATTTAAAGGTGTGATTTAAACTGTTCTACATAAATCGGCCAGTCTGTGTTCTGCTAATATCTTACACTTATTTTGCTTATTTAGATAAATTTATTCAGAAAGATTACCCCTCTCTTGGTAAACTTTTTATGCTATATCATTATGCCAGGGATTGGAGTAACGCGCTACTTATAACACTTTTTTTTTAAGTAACGTCGGGTAACGCAGTTATATTTTTCAAAAAGTATCAGTAACTTAATTACTTTTAGCGGTAACGAAAATTTTTTTACTTTTCCGTTACTTTCCGAATAATGCATGATGCTTATTTTGAAATTACACTACTAAGAAGGGAACATTTCGCTTTCCCGAAATACGAGCTTTTCTTGGGAGGGAAAATAGTAAGGCATATGGTCTACTTTTTCTGCTAAATGCGTGACGGCGGCTTTCAGACAGAATTGTCAAAGTACGAATGTTTCCCCCAGTCTGTTTACTTTTCTAAGTATCACATTATAAGCTCCGCAATTACATGTACCTACGAAAAAGAGGGGTTTTCAAATAAATCATGCTTACTGAGACTTATAGGGGAGAGAAGGGGAATCCCGCCACCTCGGGTAATGCCGCCACCCCTTGTATCTCGCCAGCGGTGTGTGTGGGAGGGGGGCTGTGAGCACTGACCTGTAGCAAGAAACAAAGTAATTTGTAGTATTGACGCTAACGGCTGTGCGGTGAGTTGGTGTAAAGTTATTTAAAGAATACGGTTTTTAGTGATTTTCATCTAATCTCGAGCCTTCTGAAACTAAGCGATAAGTGACTACTATCTCTAAGTTAGATAAATCAGTTATATATCATTTAAAAGAGTAATTATTTGGTTATTTTATGACGTCGTTAGTTTGGACGCTAGGCTAACTACCTTTCTTTAAACAAGCCGTCTATGCCATTTTGTCGAACTGGGGTAATGCCGCCACATCACTCTGGGGTTATGCCGCCACATGCAAAAGGATGGCGGCATAATCCGTAAAATAGAAATTTCATATATTGGCCCTACAACCTATTAGTTTTCGTTAGAGATGTCCCGTATCCGAAAAAGAATAACTGAACTGGTCAAATAGACCAAAGAAACTTAAAAAAAAAAACCTGCATGGTTAGTTGCACATAGAAAGTTAATAAAAGAGCTGTATCCTGTACAATTTACCATTCGAAAGTTAATTAAACCTATTTTAGTTCTATGTGTATTTCTTTTTTATGTACTTTTCCATTATTTATAGATTATTTGCTTTGTTTATTGATGTGGCGGCATAACACCAGTGGTGTGGCGGCATTACCCCAGATACCGGGGTAATCCCGCCACTGTGCGAGCATTAGAAAAATACAATTTTATTCAGTTTCTATTAAAGATTTAAATTTTAAAAAATCACTACAAGATAGGTTATGAACTGTAGTATGCTATGCTCATTACAATTTACATTAATTGCAACGCAATTCTGCATGAAAATTCAATTTCCCTTAAGGTGGCGCCATTCCCCTTCTCTCCCCTATATATGTATTTTTTAAATAATAAAATGCATAAATTCCAAAACGCAACTTGTCATTTAATTTTTTTTACATGTAATTTCTTTTTCAATGTTTGATCGACATATAATCTAAGATATTTGATAATTTCTACTCGGTTTATAAGAGGACATTAACAATTTAAAACATTTCCTTGGCATAAAATATTATATTTATAAGTTAAGTCTACTGCATGACCAGTGATCATATTAAAATTTATATATTTAGTTTTATCACTATTAATAATTAAGGTAGGAGACACACAAAGAAGTACACATAGAAAAATAATAACATTTATTGACAAACATAAACATCCACGCCTTAATCGGGATTCGAACCCGTGCCCAGCAGCTCCAAAGGCTAGCACTCTAACCATTGCGCCTATGAGCAGGCTGTTAACCCTTTCAGTCCCAATCACAATTTGGCATCATTATTTTAGAATTTTTTTTCTGATCGTAAATAGCCATTTATGATGTCAAAAAGCCGTAACCCCAAAAGCACATCATAATTTCTTTAAACCTTTTTTCTATTGGAAATATTTTTTATTAACCCCAATAAATGTCATCCCTATTATTTGTTATAAATTATGATCAGAAACATGATGATGCCAAATGGTATGTATATCACACATTTTTAAAGAAAAGTCTTCCTTTTAGCTAAAATACAAATAAAACAAACTTTGACTCCATCGTACGCTTGAGCCCTGTCTGACAAAATGATACAATAGAGCACGAACTGGACTTGCACGCGTAAACAAACCTTTTATAAAAGGAGCCGGCTTTAGCAAATATGTCTATGTGTAGAAGATGGTAGTTAACCTATAATTATGTTTAGCCTCTACGGGATTTCGAAAACTCAACACAGAGAAGCAGACACCTGTTCAGAGTCTCGGAGTTTTGAGTAAAAAGGGGGGATGGGGCTAAAGAAAAGTTCCTTTGTCGAAACGACAGAGGGGTTGACCCTTTGACCCCCCTCCCCCCAGGTTCCATATACCTGAGTGTCTGCGTTTTTCTTCCATAAACCGTTTTCCTTAGATTTAAATAATGCCCAGCTGCTGTCGTTAGTGATGATAAAAAAAATATTTATAGAACAATAAGAATTACTTTTACTTGCTACTTAAACCACTGGCGATTTTTGAAATAAATTTAACGGGGAGTTATTTGACAGTAGTAATTGATACACTATTGAAACTCTTAAACACCTTTCGAAGAACTCCTAAAACCGCGTAAACTTTAATGATGAGTTTTTGAAAGAAAATTTGTGTTTTACTAAATGGTCTAAATGAGTTCAAAACGTATAGAAATATTTCAATTACCCAACTTGGTAAAAGTTTCCATATATAATGATATGAAAATGTAAAAATAATATAAAGGAATCGAATATGTTTCTCTCTATATTAAAAAAAAGTAAGCTTTTTTTATCTGTACGGCGCAATTTTTGGAGTACAACTCCAATTTTTTTACTGAAGGTCTCAATTGGTTTAAGTGTCATGTCCACAAAATAATTAAAAAAAAATCCAATTAGTTTTTTAATTAAAAATTAAAAAGGGGCTTTTTTTGACTAAAATCGAAAAAAAAAAAAATGGTCTCTACGATTTTTCTGAATTTTTGGTATTTTGTAGACTTCTTATGTATGAACAAATTACTAATTACATGTATGTTCAATATATATTCGGTTTGTAAGTTATGGGTTTTTTTATTTTATTTTTTGTTATTTACTGTCATGCTTTTTGATCTGTACGGCACAATTTTCACCAATTTTCTCCCATTTTTTTACTGAATGTAGAAAAGAGTATAGGTTTTTTGTCTGCAAAGCATTTTTTTAAAATTCAAATTAGTTTTTTTAATAAAAAATAGTTTGTAAAAGGGCAAAAAAGGCGTTTTTAGCCTACATTGAAATAAAAAAAAATTGGTCTCTACGATTTTTCTGAATTTTTGGTATTTTGTAGACTTCTTATGTATGAACAAATTACTAATTACATGTATGTTCAATATATATTCGGTTTGTAAGTTATGGGTTTTTTTTATTTTATTTTTTGTTATTTACTGTCATGCTTTTTGATCTGTACGGCACAATTTTCACCAATTTTCTCCCATTTTTTTACTGAATGTAGAAAAGAGTATAGGTTTTTTGTCTGCAAAGCATTTTTTTAAAATTCAAATTAGTTTTTTTAATAAAAAATAGTTTGTAAAAGGGCAAAAAAGGCGTTTTTAGCCTACATTGAAATAAAAAAAAATTGGCTTCTACAATTTTTCTGAATTTTTAGTATTTTGTAGACTTCTTATGTATGAACAAATTGCTAATGCATGTATGTCCAATATATATCCGGTTTGTAAGTTATGGGTTTTTTTTTATTTTATTTTTTGTTATTTACAGTCATGCTTTTTGATCTGTGCGGCACAATTTTCACCAATTTTCTCCCATTTTTTTACTGAATGTAGAAAAGAGTATAGGTTTTTTTGTCTGCAAGGCATTTTTTTAAAATTCAAATTAGTTTTTTTAATAAAAAATAGTTTGTAAAAGGGCAAAAAAGGCGTATTTAGCCTAAATTGAAATAAAAAAAAATTGGCTTCTACGATTTTTCTGAATTTTTAGTATTTTGTAGACTTCTTATTATGAACAAATTGCTAATTGCATATATACCCAATATATAGCCGGTTCGTAAGTTATGGGTACTTTATTTTTTTTTTTTTTGGAATTACAGTCATGATTTTTTAATCTCTACGACACAATTCTTATAGTACAACTCCAATTTTTTTAGAACGTAGAAAATGGTCCAAAATTTATCTCCACAAAATATTTTTAAAATATGCAAATTAGTTTTTTAATTAAAAAATAATAAAAAAGCCAAAAATTGCATTTTGCCTACCAAAATTTATAAGTTTTCAACCAAACCAAACATAGTGTTTCGAAAAATGTTTTATTGGTGTAATTTCACTTTAAATGATACCAAAAATGAAAACTTATATTTTTTTTTACAGTTGTAACTGTTATATGTGCTTTACAATAGTTTGAATTATATATTTTTTGTCATTATTGAGTCGCTGTAGTTATGGGTCGTTCCAGACGAGACGAGGACAAACTATGGCGAATAATTTCTTACCATTTGTTTAACGAATGGCAACACCATAATCGTAAACAAAAACAAACAGAGCGTTATTTTTTTAAATAAGTTGTTTCTTTATTGATCCAACGAGATTGATCCCCTACTCTCTTTTCACTTGGATAATGTCTGGAATAAGCGCCCCTAGGGACAGCAAAATCCAGCAAAACCACTACCCAACAACAACAACATAAGTTGTTTCTTTTGAAACTTTTCAAGGCGTTTTTTAAATGTTTACGTTACTTTTATTTTCAGAGTGTGTGTTTTAACTGATTTTATTTTTCTAAATTGTTACGCTCACGGCACTGATGATTATTTTGAGAAGTGGTTGGTTTTGGTTCATAGTAATTAATAGTGAAGTGAATCTTTTCTTATGTCTTTGTTGTCGACTACAAGAAGTAAGTATACCAAATCTTTTCGACGGTGAGTTGTTGGCATCATAGCTTAGGTATTGGTGCGAGTTATACTGTCGTATCTGCTTTAATAAAGGTGTAAGCTGCAGAAAATTTGTAATATAAAATCTAAGAATGTAGTCTGGTACAACCACGAATGTATACCAATTCTAGAGATTAGCTGTCGTGCTTATTTTACACCCTGGGCTTAACAGTAAAAAGTTTTTTCGTCCCTGTGTATAGCACATTCGTAATTTAGTCATTTGACCGACGATAAATGTATCATGGAGGATCTGGCAATAGCTTCGCAGTCTTGTTTTCATTTTTCTTGAATTACTTTTGTTTTGGTAGGTTGGTTGGTCGAGATATATTCAGGTTTTTTTCGGTGACCAAGCACACTAACCTGAATATAAATAACTTTGGTCTGCAAAACAAAAGTAATTCGAGAAAATGAAGGCGAGACTGTGAAGCTGTTGCCAGATCCTCCGTGAAACAACCCCATTTATTTATTACACTAATATTGCGTGCAAAATACTTCTGACGGCTAATTAATGTTGAAAAGTTTTGACCAAAAAGTAGGATTTTACCTGTAATTCCATTAATTTTCAAATAAAATTATAATTTCTGTACTTTATGTTGTCATATGAATATATTTGTACTCATTTACGCGAAAGTTATAGGTAGGTACTTTTGGTTCGTCGAACTAACCTCTTGCGTTACATAATTCGGGTTTTCAATTATTTAAAATTTGAATCTGTAGCCAGTCTGTTCTTTTCCTCTGAAAAAAAACATACAAATAATACATTCTGAAATTTCCTAATTTGAAAAAAAAAAGTTTCTGGAGCTGCTGGGCTTGGGTTCGAATCCCGGCAAAGGCATGGATGGTTGTGTTTGTCAATAAATGGGGGGGGGGTTGTTATTTGTCTATGTGTTTGTGTCGTCCTTTGTGTGTCTCTTGCGACTGTCTCTTCTGGCGAGCTGGGTAATGGGCTATAAAGCCTACAATCTCCCTTCTAGAGGGCGCAATCACTGTCGTATCTGCTTTAATAAAGGTGTAAGCTGCAGAAAATTTGTAACACAAAATCTAAGAATGTAGTCTGGTACAACCACGAATGTATACCAATTCTAGAGATTAGCTGTCGTGCTTATTTTACACACTGGGCTTAACAGTAAAAAGTTTTTTCGTCCCTGTGTATAGCACATTCGTAATTTAGTCATTTGACCAGGGCCGGATTTAAAGATTTGACGTGGGTAAAGTTTGGTTTGCTTTTTATTTTAGTGTTTGGTTTTTCTTTACGGCCTCGAGGAGGTACCAGTGCGCAATCTACTAGCTTGCGAGCCTAGGGGCGAAGCCCCTACGAAGATTGCACAGCAATCCAAGGGTGCGAACCGAGTTATTACTCGCTTGCGAGCCTAGGGGCGAAGCCCCTACGATGAGATTGCGCAGCAATTGAAGGGTGCGCGCCGAGTTATTACTCGCTTGCGAGCCTAGAGGCGAAGCCCCTACGATGAGATTGCACAGTAATCCAAGGGTGCAAGCTTGGGAGCTGAGAGAGATTGGGCAGCGGGCGAAGCCCCCTACCGGTCTCAAAATTCTCAAAACTAAACTGTATTTGTTAAAAGTTCACCATCTTTAACCGCAACCAGGTGTTTACCTCTTTGTCTGTGCAAGCCAATCTTGGCGCGCGTATCGCCCGATTTGGCGACCAGATCTTACAGATGAGCATTCCTGCATTGGCAGTATCCTTTTAATAGTCTTGCATGTTTCTTTGTGGAGCAAACAAAGAGAAATTGCGTAGCAATTCTCGGGGGTTGTCGAAAGGTAGCGAGCAGGGGGCGAAGCCCCCTGCCGGCCGGGAAGCGGCCAATGGAATTGCGCAGCAATTCCGGGGGTTGGCGAGCGATAGCGAGCAGGGGGCGTAGCCCCCTAGTATTTGTAAAAAATAATAAAATTGAATCAATGCATTGTGAACATCACTTAAGTAGTGATAAATTTTCTTACAACCAGATTCAACTATTGATAACTATTTTGTCCAATCTGAAATAATACACTATTTATAATATAATACTAATATAAATGCTCAGAAACAACCTTGAAATTCATTCAAAAATAGACTTAGACAATCTTACTTATTTGAAAACAAAATTAACCAGCACGAATAAGCCGCACATCGGACAACGCTTACGATTTTTATAAAGAAATCGCGAATTTTCAAAATAAGATACATTTTAATCATTTCTTTCACCCAAATGAATAAATATTAAAAATTATTTTTGATTACGAAAATTTTTAAAATAACTGTTTCAACCTTAATTATGTATCCACCAATAATAAATACTCCCAAACAGACCACACATATCGTATCAAACAAACCATACGTAACTTACCGTACAGCATATATAATATTTATATACTCACTTTGTACAAAGCACTATACAAATTTACCATCTCATACATATCTTGAAAATCACACACGAATCCACTTACTTTAGTCGACGCCATATTTTGGCCAAATTTAATGGGATTTATAAAAATCAAGTTCAAATATAAAACCTAGGCCCATTAAAACCCTACCTCGTGACTAAATGCTCATAACAAAAAAAATGCATGAAAATGCATGACTTAAAATACATTTTCACAAAAATTCAGGCTCAAATAGGTAAATGACAGTGATTGCGCACTCTAGAAGGGAGAGTGTAGGCTTTACAGCCCATTACCCAGCTCGCCAGAAGAGACAGTCACAAGAGGCACACAAAGAAGGATGACACAAACACATAGACAAATAGCAACATTTATTGACAAGCAGAAAAATCCATGCCGTTACCGGGATTCGAACCAGAGCCCAGCAGCTCAATGGGCTAGTACACTAACCACTACGCCGGCGGGCCGGCACTGCTCTAATAGGTAAAACCGAACTTCATCACAATTTAATAGATAAGTAATACCATTTTACCATCGAGCTAAAAATCAAGTTCATATATAAACCTTAACCCATTAAACCCCCCTCGTGACTAAATGGTCATAACAAAAAAATGCATAAAAATGAATGACTTAAAATACATTTTTATAAAAAATCCAGGCTCGAATAGGTAAAACCGGACTTCATCACAATTTACTAGATAAGTAATACCATTTTACCATCGAACTCCATTATATCTATTATAAAAATCAAGTTCAAATATAAAACCTTAACCCATTAAACCCACCTCGTGACTAAATGGTCATAACAACAAAACAAAAAAAAAATGCATAAAAATGCATGACCTAAAATACATTTTTATAAAAATCCAGGTTCTAATAGGTAAAACCGAACTTCATCACAATGTACTAGATAAGTAATACCATTTTACCATCGAACTCCCTCTCACTGATATACACAATAAAATCCACTAAATCCACTCAATTTTTACTTTACGGCGATATTTTGTCCACGCGATATTATGGGCACGCGATATTTTGGCCCGCGATATTTCGGCCCGCGATATTTTGGGCCCGCGATATTTTGGGCGCACGATATTTCGGCCGGCGATATTTCGGCCGCGATATTTTGGCCCGCGATATTTCGGCCGCGATATTTTGTCCCATTACCGTGGTCCATATTGACATTACCACATAGCAATGCAGAGTGCGAGTTAGAATATTCAAAGTTGCAGGAATTTTTTCTTATTAAACAAGTATATTTTTAAAAAAATTAAAAAGATTTTTTTCTTTAATGAATTATTTCATTATAGTTGTCAACTTGTAGAAGTTAAATCCATTCAAAATTAATTTAATATTTAATTTTAAAAGCTAAATAAAAAGAAGGTTCAAATAAAATACTTCTTTACTGTTTTGAAGTCTTATTAGGAATTTTTTTTTTTAATTTTAAGCCCAATGCATTGACAACACTTCAAATATGTAAATTACATTAAACACTGATTTACTCACTCATTAGAAGTAAATAATCTATTAAGTTTTGATTCCACACATACTGTCAATTTAGAAAAGAATATAATAAACATAACTGGGGTACAATGGACCATGGTCAATTATACACAAGGTTCTGTTTCCGTTCTGGTCCATTGTACCCCAGGTTCTGGTTTGTCTTCCCCTACTTTGAACTGGCTTTTTTTCCTTTTAAATTCCAAGTCCATTCATTACTATTAAGTTGCTTATTTTCATATTTACAAATTTAACTGAAGTGAATAAACTCCCTGAATTAACTGAGCTAAAAAGGGGATCAGGTGTTTAATTTTGAATTATGTATGTTTTACTTCTGTTTTTCTTATTAGCTTTTCCTAGTTTGTTCTGTCTCTTAAAACTTAAGAAAATAATTCCTGACCACATGACACTTATGAAAAAAAATCTTTTTTTTTCAGCAAAACTAAGTACTTTTGCATCTGGCTATGGTAAAAAAAACAGAAACTCTTTTCTAATACCATCCAGTAAGATAGTATAGTGCGTCTCAAAAGTTTAGACAAGACATTTTGAGTCACAAAATGTCACTGAAAAGGTTTATTTAAAAAAAAATAACAGTAAGGATCAGACAAGTATATATAATTAAAAATATCATGAATCACAAAAAAAAACAATAATAAATTTTAATTAAATTAATTGTAATTATTAAGTACCCAAAAATTCTGTCTCGTAAACATAGACAATCAAATTAATGACGTTCAATTATCTAATTTTCGCATTTTTTTGTTGTTGCTAGAATTGTATTTCTGTTTGATATGGTGAATTAAAAAACACGTTTTACAGTTGAATTTTAACCGTTTTGTACCATTCCTGGTCCAATTACATACCAGCAGCAAATTCAGCCGTTTTAGCTCTTCTACGGGGAAATCTTGCTGGCGATTGGCGTAATATATATCCAAATTCGATGAAATAATGGCTATGTGCCTAACACAACAATACTGAGAAGTTTTGCCACTGATTTGCGCATTTTGGGACATGTAATGTTGCATTTCCTGGAAAAACCTCAATTTTTTAAATTTAAAGTCACCGAAATTGCAAAAAATTGGTCTGTTGTGCACTGTAACATGATATAGAGTTTGCCCAAAAAGTCCAAAATTTTAACTCAAATCCGCCCCCACAACATTCGATATTTTTCCTCACATTTGCTTTTCTCGAGTTTGGAAACACGTTTTTTTTTCAAACCGGTGAAAAAGAATCAGTTTAACCGATTTAAAGAAAAATTTTGAATGGTATTAATAGGTTTGGATTTAGGTTAAAATTTTGGACATTTTTGGATTTTTTGAAGAAGGGGCGAACTCTACATCATGTTACAGTGCACAACAGACCAATTTTTTTGTTATTTTTGGTTTTTTTTTAAATTAAAAAAATTGCTGTTTTTTCCAGGAAATACATCATTACATGTCTTAAAATGTGCAAATCGGTGGCAAAACTTCTCAATACTGTTGTGTTAGGCATATAGTCGTTATTTACATCTAATTTGGATATATATTACGCCAATCGCCAGCAAGATTCCCTCGTAAAAGAGCTAAAACAGCTGTATTTGCTGCAGGCATGTCATTGGACCAGGAATGGTACACAAAATGTTTAAAATTCTACTGTAAAACATGTTTTTTAATTTATCATATCAAACAGAAATACATTTCTAGCAACAAAAATGGGAAATTAAATCAAACGTCATTAAGTTGATTTTATCTAGGGCGAATCAGGGACATATGTCCCAACTTGAAGTTTTTTTGCTTGTAACTTTTAAAAAAAATATTAATGACTGTGTAAAAGCAGATAATTTATACTTCATAAAGTAGTACACAATATATATTAATATTTTTCTGCAGTATTAACTCCAATGCATAGGGATACATGACCCATCCATTAGGGATACGTGACCCAACCCAAAAATTTGGTGGTAAGACTTCAAATCATCAAAAAAAATTTACCTAATAACAAAACTAATATCATATTATATAGTTTAAATAGATTTTATAGTATTTTCCAGGGATTGGAAAGTTACTTTTAAAAAGTAACTCTGTTAGCGTTACAGTTACTTAATTAAAAAGTAACTCTGTTACAGTTACTTAATATGAAAAGTAACGCGTTACAGTTACTTTTTAAAAAAGTAACGAATCACAGTTACTTTTCAAAATTTCAAGTTGTAAGAAAAATTGAAATTTAGCCATCTTACCATTTTTCAAAGAGAACCATGATAAACGAATCATAAGCTCAAACAAAACACTGAAATTAGAAATTATAATGAATAAACATTTTTTTTTTCATTTAATTTTAATCCTTTACCCTGATAATCAGCTGACATTGAGTCCATTTGTAAGCACTCGGGTAGGTATTGACAGAAATATGGGTATCTCAAGAATGAACGTGAAATCCCCTCCCCCGTGTTCCAAAGTCAAGTCCATATCATCTCTCTAATGAAGTCCATCGCCCCTGCCCCACAGGAAGCGAACCCCCACATCCATTTTCCCCCATTTCCCCCCCCCCTTTTTATATTACAATCCAACCCCCACCCTCCTCTCCCTATTACCCACCTACTCCCTATTTTCCAACACAACCCACAAACCATAACCACCCCTCCCCTTCATACAAATTTCCATCTCTATAACCCAAAACCATTATTAACAATTCTAATAACCATCCCCCTTCCCCTAAAAACAACCAATAACTAGAAATTTAACCCCTAATCCCAGTTACTACCTCCTAAACAAAGATAAAACTCCAAAAATCAAAATTAACACCCACCTATCATCAAAACCAAAAGAATCAAAAACATTCACAAGTACATTAATCACAAAAAACACACCAACCTCAAAAAAAAATCACCCTCACCCCCTAACAATTCCACAAAAAGGATCTCCCTATCACCCATCTCTAAACAAATTATTATTTTATACTACAAAACAAAAAAACATCAAATAACATATACACAACAATTCTCAAACAAAAACTCCCTTTTCCAACCTACAATAAAATAAAACCCCAAACTTCCCAAAAAAACCAATCCCCCCCAACACCCCCTACAACCAATCACAAACCCACCCAAACACAACAAACACAAAAAACAAATCCATATCAAAACAAATAACCCCCTCCAACCAAACCAAAATCCTACCACAAACCCCTCTCCCCATACAATTCCCCCACCAACACTCCAAAAAACACCCAAAACACCCCCCAACCATTCCACAAACATAAACCATCAAATAACCCCCACACAATAACCACAAAAAAAACCAACAAAACTCCCCCCCCAAAACACCCAAAAACACCACAAATACAAAACCTCCAAAAACACATACCCACACCAAAACCCCACAAATCAAACTCACACACCTCCCACAAATCCCCCCCCCAAACATCACAAAACAAAACCAACAAACTCCCTTCCAAAAAAACCCCCACCAATCCAAAAACCCATAAAAAAACACCAAAAATACTCCCCCCAACTAAAACCCCACCACCACCCTATATACCATTAACAACACTAACACCCAACTCCCCCCCTACCACCACCCACCTCACACACAAACATCAAAACAAAAACTAACATACATCCCACCAACAAACAACCCAACCCCCCCTCCAACACCCAAACATCATTAACCCCAAACCAAACCAAAACACACCCCCACAAACTTAACATCCACCTTAAACCACAAAACAACCCAACCACACTCCCCTCATTAAAACAAAAAACATCAAAACAACCCCCCCTCCCATAACCCCATACACAAAACCCACCCACCTAAAACACAACCACCCATACAACCCCACATAAAACTCACACAACCCACAAACCCCCCACAATCAAAAATCCACCAACTATAAAAAATCACCCACACCCCACAACACCCCCCAAAACCACACAAACTCTTCACAAAACACCAAAAACCCACCCATCCCCAATAACCCCCAACCACAAACCCACCATAACCACAACACCCAACCCCAAAAACAACCCTAAAACCCATAAAAAACCCCCCCACCACACAAAAAAAACCACCCCCCCAACCCCCAAACCCAACCCATAAAATAAACCACACATCACCCACCCACACAAAAAACCCCCTCTTCCCACCCCCAATCAACCAACACACCACATCACCCACCAACCCCCTCATAAATAATACCCCAAATCATATTACTACCCTACACAACCACCCACCCACAACCCAAAATACCAACCCCCTACCCACCAACCACCACACAACCCTCTCCACACCACAATCACACCAAACCACCCACACACACAAACCAAACCCATACCCCCACATCCCCCCACCCCCCCAACACAAACAAACTCCCACATTACACAAACCCACAAACAACAAAAACACCCCACCCCCAACCAACAACCCCCCACTTCCAAAATAAAAAAAACCCACCAACACAACCCAAATAAAACACACTCCACACCACCCCCAACTACCTCTCCATACACCACAACAAACCACCAAACCCAATACCACCCAAACCCCCCAAAAACCAACAAAAAAAACACTCAAACCCCCCACCTCACACAAAAAAACCACCCCCCACATTTACACCCCCACACCAACAAAAACAACAACAAACAAACCCCCCACACAAAACCCACCCCAACCCAACAAACCCATCAACATCCAACAACCAACAACCCCACCCCATACCCCCCCCCACCCCCCCCCCCTACAAACAAAACCACCCCCCCCCCCCAAACCAATAAAACACCCACCCACCCAAACAAACAAACAAAAACCCCAATCTAAACCAACAAAAAAAACAACCCAAACAAAAAAAAAACCCCCATAAAAACAAATAAAACCCCAAACACCCAATACACCCCCAAAAACCCCCCACATCCCCACCAAACACATAAACCCCTACCCCCAACCAACAACCCATAAACAAAACCACACAAAACAAAAACCACCCACCACACTAACCACCACAACACCAAACACACACAAAAAACAACACAAAAAAACCCATACATCCCAAAAAACCCCCCAAAAATACCCAAAAACAAAATAATAAAACATAAAACCCAATAACCAAAACTCTATCAAAAAAAAATAATACCAACCCCCCCCCAACAAACCACAACAAACCAACCCACACAAATATCAAAACACCAAACCAACCACAAAAACAACCAACAACCACCATCCCAACCCCCAAACCAAAACCCCACCTCAAACAACTACAACCCAAAAACACCCCCACAAACAACCACAAAAACCAACACCCACACCTTATCACTCTATCAACCCCACCCCCCCCTAACCCAAACCAATCCTCACAATCACCAAAAACACAATCACCCCCCCAACCCTACCCCCAAAAAACCACCTTTACCCACACTCACCACCTCAACCCCAACTAAAACCCCCACCCAACCAAAAACACCACAAAACTAACAAACCAAATTACAAACCAACTCAACTTCCCCCCATAAAAAAACAAATATCAAAACATCAACAATCTACATAACTCACCCCCAAATTAAAAAAAAACCCACCAAACCAAAAACAATAAAAACAACCACCCCCAAAAAACTCAAAAACATAACACAAACAACAACCCAACCAACCCTCAACAAAAAAACAACCAACCCAAAAATACAAAACACCACCCCCCACATAAACATCAAAACCAAAACAAAAAAACCACCACAAAACCCCCCCACCAAATAAAAAACCATACCCAACCAAAATACATACACACTCACCTAATCTCCAAAACCACACAACACCCCCACATCCCCAAACACCAAATAAATACCCAACAAAATAAAAAAAAAAAATACAAAAACCCCCAACCAACCCCCCCCCCCCCCCCCCCCCCCCCCCCCCCCCACCCAAACAAAACCAAACAACCCAAACTTTCACCCATCTAAATCAAATCCCAAACCACAACAAAAAAAACACATAAAGTTTCCAACCGTCTTGCACATACATCCCAGCTAGTCACTTACAAACCTCAGCAATACACAAAAATCAAAGTGTAACCCAACTCAACCTCGGTTCAACAGTTTAAACAAGCTTATTGCAACTGAGCTACACCCCCATACATACACATAACTTCTTACCAACGATTTCAATTCCCTACATATAATCTCCATCTTCATAAAAAATTCCAAATCAACACATATACTAAATTGCTAAACCTCCATAAATTCCTGATAAATTACTAAAAAGTCCTACTTCATCCTTTCTGCACTCAATTCTTCACAACATATACAATAATTGTATAATTAATATAAAGCGACAGCCTTCCTTTTATTCATAACGGCGATAGAATAACGATCCACTTTTTATACACAATCCTTTTCGACCCTATGGCGTTGATTTAAAATTAAACTAAATTTAAATCGAAAAAACATTAAACAGCATCAATGCTAAAACTTAAAAACAAAGTCATTTTTTAAACAGATAACAAAAGTCAGCTGCTTCTATCAAAAGAGCTTGAACGTTCGCTTTACTACCCCCATCGTCAACCCGGTCCAAATTAATCATAGGAGTCTTAAAAATGTGCAAAGAATACTACAAAGCATAGTTTGATCTTTCATAAAACTACTCAAAATAAGTATAATTTTTTATATGTAATTCTACAAGATTTATTTATTATAAACAAATTTTAAAATTTATAAAATTTACCAAAAACTAAAATAAATGATATTAACATAAACTATAACACATTGGGATTACTTGCGCGACAAATTTTGAGGTCAAAATTGAAAAAATGACCAAGAAAAACCATATTGTACAAAAATGTACAAACTACCTTATACCTTAATTCTCAGCTAAATTTTAAAAATTATTTTAAGAACTTTTTCTAAAAAAAATTAATAAAAAAATTTTGATTTTAAATTTTTTAAAAATAATTTCTAATTAAAATTACACAATAGGGATAAAAACCGAAACTTTTTTGCCCTCGGTTTACTAAAACCCGTTTCTTCAATACCCTCTACCAGCACCACTCAAAACCAGAATAATTCTACAATTTTAACAAACGTCATAGATACAATAAAATCAAAAAAAAATTTTAAAATAAAATAGAGATGGAATAATCAAATCATAAAAAAACTCAAAACAATTAAAAAACCAAAAAAAAAACATTTTAATTCTAAGTAATAAAAAGTAAGAATTAAAGAAAAACCCAAATAGTTTACAACAAAAACACAAACATTAAAATGACCAAACAATAATAAGAAACTGAAAAAACAAAAAACAAAACCACCATTAAAAAACTATCAACAAACCAAACATATACCACATTAAATAAAACCAAAAACAAACATCAAACAACCACCATCCAATAACTTTATCCAAAAAAAACAAACACCAACAAAAAAACCAAACCAAAACATACAACATAAATACATCATACACCCCCTCCCAAACAAACAAAAACCAATACCCTCAACAACCCCCCTCAAACCAAACTATTACCATAAACACCAAACTCAAATAAAACCAAAAAAAAATCCCCAACAAAACCAACCACCCCTAAACAACAAACCACCACACAAAAACAACCCCCCAACAAAAACACCCCCCAAACCCAAACACTACAAAATACAAAAACCCTCCAAAACACACACCCCAAACACCAAACCCATACCTAATACCTCAACCACCCCAACAAATAAACACCAAACACCCCCCCCAACACTCCAATAACAACCCCCAAAATCCAAACACTCCCCCACAAAACACCACCCCCCCCCCCCCCCCCCCCCCCCCCCACACCAAAAATAACCCCCCCTACACCCACCCCAACTATAAAAAACCAAACAATACCCCCTAAACAATACCCCCCAAAAAACCCCCCAATAAAAATCAAAACCTAAACCCACCACCAAAAAACCACCCCCACATACCCCCACAACCCCAATTAAAAACCCAATACCCACCCCAAAAAAACACAAAAAAACCCCCCCTAACCATCCAAAAAACAAAACACCCAAAAAACCCATCACCCACCAAATACACAAAACCACCCATCAATCACCAAACCCCCACAATACCCCACACACCCCAACCCCCCCAAAAAACCAACAAAAACAAACCCCCACCCATAACCACCAAAAAACCAAACCCACCCAAATACCATCCCCCACAACAAAACAAACCACCAAACTCAACCCAACACCACAACCCCAACCCCACACCCCCCCCAACCCCCAAACCACCCACACCCCCAACATACACAAAATTAAACACAAAAAACACCCCCCCAACAACCAACACATCTCCAAACACCAACATAAACCCCCACCCCACACAAACAACCAAAAACCAACCCCCAACCACACCCCACAAAACCCCCCCACCCCAAACCCCAAAATCTCCCAACACATAACCAAAATCACAAAATAACTCAACCAACAAACTCCCCAAACTCCCCAAAAATCACCAATAAAACCACACAAAATAAACCCCCCCCATATACTCACAAAAACAAAACACTCTACCCATATCCTACAACATACCCACAAACACACTTACAAACAAATACAAACCCACAAACCATATCAACACCTAAAAAATAAAAAATAAACCCTTAACAATCCCCCCCCACCAAAAAACCTATCTATCCAAACAAATATAAATAATAACACCCCCCCTCACTAACCACATCAAAAACCCACCCCCACAAATCAAAAATCAAATAAAATAAACCAAAAACCACATACAATACCCCCCCCCCCAATCACAAAAACCCTAATCCAACCCACACACAAACACATACAAAACCCACCAAAAATAAACCATCACACAACACTAAACACACCTACTATCTCCACCCACATAACAACAAACATCCAACCACCCCCACCACACACCAAAACAACCAAACAAACACACCCACTAAAAAAAACCCAAAATACCATACACTACTCAATAAAAATATTTAAACAAAAAATATTAAAATCATCAATAAATACCCCCCCATAAAATCAAAAAAACCACACAAAACCCATATAAAAAACCTCACAAATAACACCATATCAATAAACACCCCCATACAACCCAAAAAACCAACAACTACACACCACAAAATATCACAATATACATCACAAAAAATCCCCCCCCCAAAACCCCCCAAAAACAATCAACAAAAAAACACCCAACAATTCACAATACACAAAAATCCACCATATTCCCTCAAACCAATCAAAAAAAACAAATAAAACTCCAATCACAACAAATTAAACACATTACAACCCCACCCCACAAAAAAATAAAAAAACCCTTCCCCCTAACCAACCACACTTACATCACATACTCAAACAACACCCAAAATCAACTAAATTTTAACCATCAATATCTCCACATTCCTATAAATCACCATAAAATAAATACAAATCAAATTATTACCTTTAAAACCACAAATCACCCCCATTAAAATAACCCACAACATAATACTAACCATTAACTCAAATGTTTCCCCCAACCAAATATTTAAACACAAAATTATCAAACACTTTTGATTTCAAGAATAATATTTAAATAAATATCATGTAATTATACAACTAAAAATTTTTCACACCACTAAAATAAACTTACTATTTGAGATAATACATTTTACATGTAAAAATTTTTTGGCTCTTGCTAAAGCCCAGTAAATCAATCTCTCCACCAAATCTAGTTTATATTTAGTAATATCAGCAAATCATTAAAAAAATCCAAATGAATAACTTGTCACTGCTTAACTCAAATAGTGTGTCTAGAGTCTAATAATAAATTTTTAAAAAATCAACACACATGGCTGCTTGGATACCAACTCTCGCTCAATATCTCAATGTGAGAATTCCTCCCAAGATAATAAGTATTTCTTTATTGTAATGAAATTAATACATTTTTTGTTTAATTTCTCGTATAAGAGATATCCAACAAATTTAAATTATAGTGTAAATACGTCCCTAGGAACATTGAAAAACTAACACATTAGTCTGTCACTCGTCTAATTTTTTGATATTGATGCACCACCACAAAAGAAAATAATATAATGTGCCAGTTGCAAGTAAGTAATGAAATTTGTTAACACACCAATCTACTAACTTAAAAAAATTAAATAATCCAATTTAAATAAGATAAAATGTATAATATAGTGTATGGTTTCTTTTGTGATAATCATTTATTGTATGTGTCATGCCGCGTTTTATTCAGTAATGTCTCTAAAAAAAATTTTCTTCATCAATTGATCTTTTTAATAGAATAATTTTGTATGTTATCTCTATGGAAAAAATGTACTTCTAAAAGACACTTACTTTTTCGAAACTGACAAAGTAATTCGTAAGATGCCTGTGTATTAATAATTATTTTTACATAGAGAATTGAAATTAAGTTGTTTTGGAGTTTTCTTACTGAATTCTAAATGTTTTTGGAAAGAGTATTCATTCTACGCAACTACTTATGTGTGTCTTTTTTTAATATCCTTCATGATATATAATAATGTTTTTATAGTGAATTACTAACGTTAAGTTTGCATTTATACTCAGAGAGATATGAAAGACAAGAAATTGTGAGATTATTTTTTTTGACATATGTATGTCATGAAACTGTAATTCACAGAACGTAAAACTTTACATTCTGCGACAATCATTGGGTGTAATCGTAAATAACCTTTGAAAAAAACTAGAAATAATGCGTCAATTTGTAAGTAATGTTTTGTAAACTTACCGATATCTACTGAACGAATAAAGTAATGAACATTAAAACAGTTGACATGCCATTTTTAATAAAAGTACTGACTTAATTCTTATAATCATAAAAGAATATCTTTTTAAAATTTGAATGCATCTTTTGTACCAGATGGGGTAAAAAGAGGTTGCTAGTGAGTCATGGTGGGGTTAACCTTTAAACATCTCTGAAATTCGTAATGTTCTTCATCTTATCTTGCTTTACCCTTATTTTGTTGCTAATTTTTATCATTTTATTTTCTTTGCAAAATTTATTTTATATCTTACCGATCCATTCCATGGGTAACTGACTGACATTCGGAAGACGAAATTACAATGTTTTACAAAATAGCGGGACAATTATAAAGTTTAACAAATTAAGTGTGGTATAATTTAAAAGAGAATTTTTAGCTGAATTCAAATATGGTTTGCAATTTTAGAAAGCTCTTTTAGAAATTGTTACAAAAATTACTGAAGGTGTGGTAACTGACTGACATGTATGCAACCTTCATTGACACTTCAAATTATGTAATATAATTTTTTCTGAATATAAAAGATGTTGCTTTTAAAAGTCAGGCCTATATCAAAGTGCAAGAAATGAACAATCCTGCACATCAATTTTTATATCAAGATATTGATCCCTGTAAAAACACCAGCTCTTAGAACGCCTTGGTAACTGACTGACATAATGGTAACTGACTGACATTTTAAAAGTGGGTGTAATAAATACATCCCATTACAAGAAATTTTTCTACTTTTGATTTCGGTAAATGTGTAGAATGTTAATTTATAATGAAGGGAATAATTTAATTATAATTTTCTAACTAACTTATGGGAAGTTTAGGGGAAAAAAATATTTCGAAAGTGTAAGAATTTAACACTTAAAATTTTGAAATTTTTTGCTTTTCGCTTAAAAAAAAAATTTATTCTATAAAAAATATCTATTCAAGCAATGAATTTGAGTGTGTTAAAATAGAGATTCCAATCTTTACATCACATAAGACACAAAACAAAAATCCCATAAGACACGAAGTATTTACTTAATTTTGAAATTTTGATACCGAGGTTGACATTTTTATGGAATTGCCCTACCTGTTTCTTAGAAGCAAATCCTTGGACAAAGTGTACTTTGCTTTATATTTTTCTCTGCATAATTTTCTTTTCTGCACGAAAGAATAGGAAGAATAGCTTCTGGTGCAAGATGCAAGACCTTTAGAGTTAGGTCAGATAGAACTTTTCCTTATACAATTTTGCAATTTGGTCCAAAGACACAACACTACCTGTGTTTCGCCTCATCCAGCAGTATAAGAATACGGTTTGTTAAAAGTTAGGATTTGGCAAATCTTATCTTTTTAGAAATGGTTACCAAAGAGTATTTAAAAAAGCAAATTATATAATTCAAAAGATGTCTTACCCTACTTCTAGGATACTCTGTCTTGCAGGGTTTTAACTCATAATTTAATTTTTTTTTCTCTAATAGGGCTACAATTTTGGTGAGTAATTTAAGTTAGTTTTTTTAATAAGACTTTTTGAAACCTACACGCAATTTACTATATAAAAATAATAGTTTTCAGAAATATTAAAGTAATTAATGTCATGATTAATGATTGCATATTTAATGACATAATCATCAAGCTGCAGAGAAGCAATATTACTTTTCTTGAGAAACTGTGCAAATTGAGAGCAAGCAATTAAAAAATTTTCTGTAAAGACTGATTATGTCTGCCACGTACAGGGAAGCTTCTTTCCTACCCTTTCTTGTGGTTCTGCTCTACTCTGCTAAGTTGACTTCACTTGGAGGTTCAGAAACACCATGTGCATGCCCCATTTCTCCTCTGTTGTTGACGATGGCCAAAAACTGAAAGCATACTGTAGTATTATGATAGTAATAAGAATTAATGGAACGTCTTGCATTGATGTTCTAATTAAATTTGATATTTTCTAAGCATTTAAGATTTCAAAATATTTTAATTCATATAATTACTACTAGATCAAAAAAGGTTTATAATCTAAAACATTTTAAATAATCTTTTAAATTTATCATAATCAAGTATATTTAACCAGTCAAAAACTTTCTATTACCCTTTCAGTCCCAGTGATGCCATTTGGCATCATCTCTTTCAATATTTTTTTTCCAAATGTTTATGCCCCGTTATGACATCCAACACACATTATTCGATTCTTCATACTCTGTTCTATTAGATAATATTTTACATTAATCTCAATAGAAATCAGAACTACTATTTTTTTATTCAGAAAATAGCTAACAAGCGTTTCACCGGATTTTTGAAAAGTTCACTTCAGTTCCGCATATTTAAAACACGATTTTAACTATTTCAGTAAAAATAATTAATTTTTTTTAATAATATGGTCAGATACCTTAAAATATATCTCGAAGAGTTTTTAGGTAATATATATATATATATATATATATATATATATATATATATATATATATATATATATATATATATATATATATATATATATATATATATTTATTTTGTTGTTTTCCACAGTTAAAAAATTTTGGCATTATTTCAAAAACCATATAAAAAATTTAAATGATTTTTTTTTCTTATGGAAATCTTATATTTGACCTAAAATAAGCTTATTTTGTGAATATCAGATGTTTCTGTAGTGTAGTAAATTTTTTGGACTGAAAGGGTTAAAAGCAGATCCTGAAAGTTTATTTTGAATTTTTAGGGAGCATATTTATCTGCATGTGATTACGATTATCGCACTCCTCTTCACATTGCATGTGCAGATGGAAATATAAGTATCGTGGAATATTTATTGAAGCATGGAGCAAGTGTTCACATGCGAGATCGTGAACACAAGACGCCTTTAATGAATGCAGTGCAAAATGATCATCATGAAGTTATTAAACTAGTAATAAAAGCTGGAGGCTATTTAAACTTGCCATCATCTGTTATAGGGGATATGCTGTGCAGGTAATCATTTAAAATTATAATATTCTAAAATAATGTTCCCTATGCTGTGCTATAATGTAATAATTTATTAACTTTTATTTATTTGGAATTGACAAAGCATGTCTTGAGGGGATGATACATATAAAAATCCATTTTTTTTCATAAATAGTTAAAATAACATCTCAAAAATATGTCTGTAAGTTTTTAGAATGAAATTTGCAATATTTATTGATTAAAAACTCATTTAAATGCTTCACCTCGACTCGGCGCTTGACAGCTTTGTCAAAACTTTAAGCTTGTTAATGTCAAAACCACTTTCCCTATATGGGCGGGCAAGATAACTCTAAAAGTTTTAAATTAATCCTTATAAAATTAAGTATATGTCTTCTCTATAGAATTTGCTTCTTGTCGAACCTCAAAAAAATATTAATGAGTTTTTTACCCAAAAAATCTTTGAAAAAAATTTAATTTTTTTATTTGGAGACTTGCCAACTTACATTTTTTTAAAAAAAAAATTGGTATTTTTAATGATTTAACTAGAAGCTAATACTATAAAGAAGACGTATACCAAATTTCATAAGGATTTATTCAGAATCTTTATCTTGCTCGTCGATTGATACTTTTTTCCGTGAGGGTCTCAGGAGATAAGTTACTACGGCGAGCATTTTAAAGAAAAAAATAAGTAAAACAAAAAATTTGATTTTTGTATTTTAATGTGTAATGTATAAACATACTGAATTTTAAAATGATTCATGTATTCCTTCCCTTTTAATAATGTCCCTGAAAAACGATCAATATTCAGGTAGTTACATGCATCGCCCCCCCCCCCCCCTAATACCTAAAACATAGTCAGTTTAGTTACAATATTCAAAACTTCAGAAGGGCTTGGCTGATTTTAATGGTTTATGATTTGTTCAATTTGTCTATACCTGATAAAAGAAATATTTTTCAAAAGATTAATTTTCTTTTTGTAGAGTTCACAACCAACAGAAAATACTATAGCACTTTTCCCTTTGAAGTTCTTGATTTATTTTTAACCGGTTAATTAAGAAATAAAATTTGACTTTTGATGTTTCCAATTTGTTTTCCTCTAAAATAATGATTTACATACCATTAGATATTGAAGTATTCAACAGTTTGCTTTGATTTGAACTATTTAGGGAAATTGATTTTCTCCGTGACTTTTTTTAAAAGAATAGAGCAAGTATTTGTAGTCCAAATGTGGCGAAACATGACTGGAGTTAACTTTCCTAATGCAGTCAGTTTGGTGCAAAGTCTTCTCTTTTTTTCCAGATTTGACACAATAAAAATCTATGTGAATTACTTATTTTACTTGCATCAGTAATAATTTTAATATTTATTTTTGTCATTTTTTGCTAAAAAATTGCTATGTATATTTCAGACTTGGTGAATGCAGGATACGTTAGGATTTAGCTACTTACTCATAGGCCCCCAAAAAAACATATAAACATTAGAATTTAAATTTCAAGTTACAGTCCTATGGTTACAAAATTTTAGATACTGGCTTAATTTTATTTTCTGAGATAATTTCTATAAAAAGTATTTATATCCAAGTTTTATTTTTTTTAAATTAAAGTATTACAGGTGAAAATTATGTTAAGTTAAAAATTTTCTAAGAGAATAATTTTTTGTAACATGATTACTTTCTCTGTTCTTACCTAAACAAATACTATTTTTAAAATATGTAGCTGGATAAGGCTGAAATGTCATTTATGAAAGAAATTATTAAAAAGATTTGCACACAATTTGCCAATTGAAATTTATTTTAAAGTGTTTGTTCCTATATAAAACATCAATACTTTTTTCTTACAGTGCTGCCAAGGAAAATAATGTACGCCGTTTGGAATCCTTAATTCTAGCAGGTGCAGATCTTAATGAAGTAGATGTCACCAGAAGATCTGCTCTACACTATGTAAGTTTGATTACACAAAGCATATATGTAAACAAGGTGTCCATAATTAAACTATTGGTACTTGGGTGTTTCTGTAGCGAAAACTTATAGTCAGAATTAAGGTTCCTTCAATTAGAGGCTATTGATGACATGGGAGAAATTTTCTGCAAAAAAAATAGTTCAAAAATTTCTCATTGGGGAAAATTGGGTGCCACTTTTGTCATTTCAATCCTAGAATCACCATAAGACAACTATAACATTTAAAAATGCAAATTCTTATCAGCAAATTTTTAGTTAAAATTTCTTCACCATATTTTTTAAAGCATTAGTTGACCTTTACGTAATTTTTAAAGTTCTTTATTTGCGGATTGTAGCTAGAACATTTGATCTGCGCCGCAAATAGTACACAGCAGCTACACTGGTTATCAGGCCCGGCACCCAATGTCTCATCCTACTCGATGAGGAAGAAAACGAAACTTGCGCTCCGACATGTGAGAGAGCTTCTGCTCCGTTTTCAGGGAGACCTTTTCTTACTTAAAATCTGCTGAATTTTAAAGGGTATATGGAAACTATTTTTGATTTTCTTTGGGTTTGATTTTTTTTATTGTTTAAGATAATGAAATAGAACCACAGGATAGTTAAATTTCACATTACAATGCATTAATAAAATATAAATAAGTGTTAACTTTTTAAAGAAAAGATTATAGATTATTTAAGTCAGATCTATTGACTCTGGCAGTTAATATTTTTTTCATGTTAACTTTTGGACTAACTTCTTCAAAATTATGAATTATTTTATATTAACTATCTATGTATATACATAAAAGGCAACTTCCATTTGCCTGTTTGTATAAGACACGAAATCTAAAGAACCACACAACAGAATAGATATTACAAAATTTGGTAAAAAAATTCATCTGATCTCCGGAACAAACATAGGCTAAGAATTTTTCGAATCGGACCATTCCTTCTATCGTTTTCAAACGTTTTTATATTTCCCATTCAACGCATTCTAGAACTAATACACTACTTTCGCTCAAATCCGATCATTTTCTCCCTTTCATGATGCCATTCGACACAAGAAATTAAATAAAACTATTAAGAAAATAATTGAAATAGAAAATATTTCATTTATTCTGTTGCCATTACCTTTAGAAACTAAATTAATAATTTGAAAAAAAAATTGATAAGTTTCAAGTGACGTAATATACAACCAGTCTCCATTCTAGTGTTTTATGGAGCCTACAGTGATGGCCAAAAGTGTGGACACTTTTTTTAAGTTTCATGTAACTTTGTGTGTTTGTAAAATATATTAATTTTCACTTAAATACAAATGTTTATACATTAAATTGAAGGTAATTTAATGTAAAATTTAGTAATTAAAATTGCCAAAAGTGAAAATTAATATATTCTACAAGCAGCACACAATGTTGAAAAACATGAAACTTTTTTGGCCACCACTGTATATGATTTTAATTGATTTTTTAAAAACATAGTTAAGATAATACTGAACTATGTTGTTTTTTTAAGGTCATCGCACTAGAGCTGCATATTAAGATTTTATGTCTTCCTTTTTTTCGAAAAATATTTTACCAAACTCTCCAAGTTATTACAAAAATCGTGCCAAATGACTTTTTTAGTAGCATTCATTTTTAATAGTAATAATAAAATATATTACTTAATAAATACAGCACATTGATTGAAACATAATTTATTAACAAAACTTTTTATCGAGATAATTAGAATAAACACTCATTTTAGATTTTCGATAAACAAGTGATAAATACATTTTCTTATCTAGAAACAAAATAATAAACCCTGAATTTTGACATAGACATAAAAGATTGAGCAATAACTTCTCAGAAACTAAGTAATCATTTTTAGCCTTTGCATAGTAGTTTGAGAAAATATTAGGAATGAACTTATTAATACACAAATCAAATTTCACACAATTGCAGAGCTTGCATTCTTCTTGCACAATAAATATCTAACCTTTATCTTTTAATTACTAGTTGTGTAAAAATAGTCATAATTTTATACTAGATAAAAAATCACTTTATTTTTCGGATGAACTAGATAAGAGAGCATTATATTTTCTCTTCTTACCCCTTTCAGAACCAAAATTATTTTTAGCAATTAAAAAGCAATAATCAAACATAAACACACACGTATAAACATTCAACAGCCATCGCATAGCGACAAGATCGATAAAGCCCCATCTGGTTGTACCGAGCCTGATAAGCAGTGTTGCTGCTGTGTACTATTCGCGGCGGCCCCGATTTGATGCATTGGGATAAAATAGCTTCGCAAATAACACTTTTTAAGGTAAGGTAAAGTAAATCATGTTCATTAATTTTTGATGACAAATTTAATGACTTATTCCTTTCAAAGTTTATTGAGCGTTATTAAATCCAGGCATGAGAATTTTTCCGCTGTTTGGCGGATTTCTGCTTTTTCTCGAATTCTAGTCATTTTTCCGATTTATGTTTTCCATTTTTTTTCTTCACGTTTTTGTTCTAAAAATGAAAACTGAATCTTAAAATTATTTTAATCACCTCACCTCAACTAGTGTGAAATTTTTTTTTCTTGAATATCATTTATTGTCACGGTAAATCTACTCTTAAATTTTCTTATCGGCTTCTTTGTTCCGGTCTCAAGTAAGGAAGTTACCCAATGCAAGGATAATGTCTTTATTCTAAACTCAAATCTGTACATTTTAGTATGCTTTCTAGTAAACTATCTACAACCGCATATGCTGCCGATTTAAGCCAATGTTTTTTCATAGGAAAAATAACAGAAAACTTTCGAACCCATTATTTTTATAATTGTAGCTATAGTTCAAGAAGGATCGTTCAACCAACGTGATATTTGCTACCTGGCGGCGAAATCGCTGTATGTGGTACCCTCCTTGAAAAGTGCTTGAATTAAAAAAGTTCAGTTACAATTTTCCTTAAAAACGCTTGGGGAAAAATCGGTATTATTTATTGCAAAATCAGATCCAGATAAAAAAAACTTTGTGAACGTAGTTTTCAAAGCAAGTGATAAGTAAGCATCATCTTTAACCTGCGTTACGTGATTCCACGATACTTTTTTAACTCGTATTTCTAAACCTAGTCTTTAATAAATCCTGCATCATAGGCCGAGAATTTTCGAACAAAATAGCATCGTAAAATGGCATTCGGCTCATATACGAGAAGTTAAATTTTCCACAGCATTAACGCCTCCGAAACAATTCATTCTCAGTCCATATTAACGAAAACTAAACTTGAATTTAATTAAATAAAAAAAACAATTTTAAAAATAAAAGTTTAAAATATTTTTAAATATTGAAGATGAATTAAGATTAGATTTCAATTGGATGTCTTCAAATATCAACCAAGCGCCAATGCATACCCCTTATAGAAGAGTAAAATTTTCACCTGATCAAAAATTTGCAGTATCTTGATTTACTTATTTTGTTGCCTAGTAATTTTCACACATCATCCAATGATGCCGGCCGCCTAATAATGATTGACTCTGCATGATCAAAAGTGTCTCGTTACTTCTGTAGCTCTGGTTCAGGCCAAGTAGGGTCGACCACATTCTCTTAATCAAGTGTCCGTGACCTTGTTTTGGCAAGAACAGCTTTAATTGAATTTTTTTTTTTTTTACATTTTGTAGTGATTCATATGTTAGCCTATATTTGTTTTTTCTAATTTTAGATGTTTTTCAGTTATAAAAAATGGGGTTGGTTTATATAAGAATATAGACGGTATGCTTATATATTCAGGTGTCATGGTGTTATTAATTTCCAGTCCTTGAATTTTTCTGGAATGTTCCAGAACAGAACTAGAAAAGTTCTTAATTTTTTTTCCATAGCAAGTGCATGAATCATGTAACTGTTTTAAAGAGAGAAGAACAAAATATATATTTTTAATTTGTATGTGGACTGCGGATATTATTTGAGTGAGTTGAATAAGAGAAGTAGAGAGGGTTTAAGGTTGAATTTGTAGCATACTCTTCTTTTTATAATTTATTAATATAAATATGGCATTTTTATGGTCTATACCTACAGTGAATTATTTATTGACACTATGATAAGTTTGTTTTTGGTACCTAATATGGCCCTGCATTTTCGCTGATATTTTTTTAAAAAATTACTGTTTCTTAAAGTAGTAAATACTGTACCTCCCCCCCTCCCCCCCCCCCCACACACACTTGATATCTAAAAGATTTCTGTCCCATCGTGCTTTCATATTTTTGTGTTTTCATGCCTGTGAATCTATTGCAAAATATGAATGTTATTTACCTTTTCCAAAGTTAGTTTAAATGAATAGTAGCATTGAAACTTATCCTGCATTGTTAATTTTGTGGTCAATCGTTACCTTTATAGTTAAAATGTGTGACTATCGCACTGCGGTACTGTAACTACACCATTAAGAATTTGTTTTTTTAAGTTTTAGAGTTGTCGTAACATAATAGAAAGCATTGAAATCTAATGTAAAGTCAGGTTGTTGTCAGTCAAAGTTGTTTCAGAACTTGTGCCTAAACTTATGTGCAAGGCTGCAACACCACAATTTCAACACAAAAAAAAAATGAAATATCTTTTAAGTTTATCTATATTTCTTTTTATCAATTCTTTAAACCCTTTGGTGTTTTCTGTTCTTTCATTTCCGTTTTATGAATTTGGGATTAAAATTGTCTATTGACAAACATTTGAGATCAACATGTTAAAGACTCGGGGCTGGTTTGGTTGTTCAATATAAGATTTGTGTAAGCTGCAAACTAATACAACGATAGTAACAAACAGCAAATAACTTGGTAAGCTTGCATTTTTGGCACACATATTATGGCAGCTATTAACTGTGTTTGTGAATCCGTCTATTTCAAGCACAGTTGCAACGCAGAGGAAACAATATGGACAGTCTTTTAAAGATATTGACATGGCAATCAATTTTCCCATGAAAAATTTTTTCCAATGGACTCTATCTCTACTCATGTTTATCTGCTGCCAGAATATGCAAGCCAAACTATAATTTTTTATGGATGTCCTTTGTAATATAAGTAATGTGAAAAATGTATTTTATAGGCTGCTGAAATGAATTTCCTGGAAACCGTACTATTTCTACTAGAACATGGCGCAGATATAAATCTAAAAGATTTATATGGAAAGACTGCCTCCGATATTGCACACATTTTAAAAAATGATCACATTTTGATAAAGATTCAGGAACTTAGTAGCAAAAAAAAAATTACAGTTTAGATTGATTAGTTTTATTCTGCCTTTGGCCAATCTTTTTAAGTCTTTCAAACTGCCTTCTGCTACTCTATCTACATTTTATGTTTTAAATTATTTTTTTGCTCATAGAGAATAAAAAAAATGGAGCTATGTGTTGTTCACTGATGTATAAAACTGTTCAAGTATTGTGCTATATTTCTATACAAAATTAAAAAAATTTTAGTTCCATTTTAACTATAAACATTTATAATAAACATGTACAAGCTTTTACCCAGAAATGGATTGGAGTTTTAGTGTTCCTCCAGGGCATGGGTTGGTTGGACAGGGGAAAGTAGCCCCCCTGGTACAATGCTTAGAACCCCTGTGAGGGTGAAAGTCTGGCTTCTGCTCCAAGATGGCCTCAGTCCTCAATTTAGGTATGTTTCTAGAGCGGGAGTGGCAAAAAGAAGTGGATTATTGCAATTATATAGCTGCATATTGTTAGAGTTTTACTATCGTTGTACTACTTTGATCAAAAAGTTCCCGGAATAATGGGGAACGTGAAGCGCTCCCATCGTTTCGATTTGTGTTTTTTTTTTTTTTCAAGTTGGTGCATCTGTTGTTAATATTCCCTCCAAATCTTAACGTCATAGCTTGAGGTTTGCAAAAGTTACGTAGCCAAGAGTGCATTTATCTCTGTGTGTGTTTTCGATTTTTTAGAAATGGATTTAAATTTGCAACAACCAACTTGTATCAAATTTTGCGGAAGGATCCATAGGCAATGTTCTATCTTCCGCTATCTCTCTGATTGTTAATTTGTGGTTATTGACCAACCTTTTTTTGCAGTTATTAACCTTTTTTTTTATCAATGTTTTCATCAGTTTTTGATGTTTATGGTCTGCCACTGGGAGGTTAGCGGAGGACTTGAACTTGCCTATGGATCCATCCACAAAATTCTACACAAGTTCGTTGTTGCAAATTTAAGTCCATTTCTAAAATTATAAAAAATTGAAAATCACACAGAGATAGATGCACTCTTGGCTACATAACTTTTGCAAGTGTCAAGCTATGGCGCTAAGATTTGAAGGGAATATCAACAACAGATGTACCAACTTAAAAAAAAATCAAATCAAAAAGAAAGGAGCGCTTCGCGGTGGTTATTCCGTCAACTTTTTTATCAGGGTAGTATGCAGGAATTAGAAAAATATATTGGGCCAGCAGTCTTTTTTCCCAAAGTTAATATTTTCTAGTTTTAGATCTTTCTTAAGAATAGATTTTGATCCTAAATACGTGTCCATGTGGTATATGTTTAAAACACAAGCGCATCAAAACTAATAAGAATTTCCATTCACTGAGGGAAACCCCGGGAAACTCTCTGGACAGTAGCGGATTTAAGGCGTACCACCCTTCTTTACAGAGAAGCCCTTATCTTAGCCCAACACAGGAGGTGGTATTCGAATTCAGTTCACCTCAAGTATACATCATCACAAACTCGTAATTTTTATAGAATTTTCAATTTTTTATTTTTTAATAAAAATTAATATTAAATAAAATAATTCTTATTTAAAATAGTTTTTGATTACAATACTCAATTAAAATAGTTTTTAATTAAAATAAGTCTTAATTAAAATGGTTTTTCTTTAAAATTAATTTTTATGAAAATAGTCAATAATTAAAATAATTTTTAAATAAAATAGTTTTCATTTGAAATTATTTTCAATTGAAATTATTTTATGAAAATAATAATTAATTTAATTTTTATGAAAATAGTCAATAATTAAAATAATTTTTAAATAAAATAGTTTTCATTTGAAATTATTTTCAATTGAAATTATTTTCAATTAACATTATTTTAATCAAACTTATTTTTATTTAATTTTTCTTGGTATATACGGTGTTTTACTATTAATTTATTATTACTGATTACTTTTTATGAACAAGAATGAGTTTTTTATTTTTAAAATATTTTGATCATACTTGTTTCAAATGTAATGGTATGCACCAATTTCTTAAAAATTATTAAAGAAGTTAAATATTCAATAAAATCATTCTATAATTAATTGGGTTTTTTCAATTTATTTCATTTAATTTTTATTTCTGAAATAAAACTCTAAAAAACTAATTAAATAAATTAAATCATACAATAATTATTTATTTAAAACAAAAACTAATTCTTGTTCATAAATAATAATTAGTAATAATAAATTAATAGTTGCCAAGGAAAATTAATTAAAAAATGATTTTAATTTCAAATAAAAATAATTTTTATTGTAAATAATTTCAATTGAAAATAACTTCAATTGAAAAATATTTTATTTAAAAATTATTTTAATAGAAAACATTTCATAAAAAAAAAATTAATAAAAAAAACTATTTTAATTAAAGATTATTTTAATAAAAATAATTTTTATGAAAACTATTGTAATGTAATATTAATTTTTATTGAAAAACTGAATCCCCGCAGAAATTTTTTCTAGTTGCGCCCCAGCTTGACAAAATCGGAATCAAATAGGAAAATTTGTATGCGTGAGGCTTGAAGGGGCTACTCTCCTTTAACTATAGCTTGCAAATTATCTTTAAAAAAGTTAAAATATGGAACATGGAAGTCATTTTCGGACAAACACAACCCGCTCAATGAAAAGCAACACACAAACGCTTGAATTCCAAATCGCTGTGGAAAACAAGCGGTGAGACAGGTTTGAGCAGTAGGATAACATTAGCACGTGGTTTGAGAGCTGTGTGGGATAACATTAGCACGTTTCTCGGGAGCTGCAGGATAACAAACCGCGTGACATCACATGAATGTTCCCCAGTGGAGTTTACATGTTACGCTCAACCGTGTCTCTCTCGCTCAAATCGCAATCATGGATGTATATTAATGGATGTACTACTGAATGTTAAGAAAACGCAGCCGTTGTCAACGGCTCGAGGACAACTATTTGGCTTCTTTTCTAATTTGGCGCTTTTATTTGGCTCCAATTCTTCCAGCGATTTCATCGATCTAAAATGTTACTGGAGAGACCGAAATACGATACCCATTTTTCAACTTTCAGTTGCTATGATAAAACACAAATTAGAATAACAAGAGATATTAAAAATATTCCAATTAATTAAAATAATAACTTTCGAGCAGTCTACAACAGATTTAACACAAGAAAATTAGAACGTTTTGCATCATCTTTTGTTCTATGAAGATAAATAAAAGATTTTAAGAATGAAAAACTTTTGAAATTTGATACTTTCCAAAAATTTTGTTTTCTGATAGAATGAAACTTTTTAAAAAGAATACATTGATTCGGAAAGTTCAGAATTAATTATTTAATCGAATAATATTTATCAATTAAGGTATACGTACACCTTTGAAAGATGAAAAATGGCGAAAAATCGTCTATTTTTTTTATTTTTGATAAATATGCTCCGTTTATCCAGCTTTCTAACGGTACCAAAATCATAACAATCCGTAGAATAGTTTTTGACTTACAAATGTTTTTGTGCAAGCCTTTCTCAAAATAGGCACAGTTTTGGTTTCAGTGAAGTTAGGCTTAGCACAAACTGTTTCAGTTTCGGTTTTTAAAAAACAAAACTTTTCGTAAATATTTAATTATTTTTTATAAACCAAAAACATTAATTGTTTTGTACACGGTCACACAAACTATTTAACTGTAACCGCACTGTAGAGCTGAATTGTTTGTTTTGAATCATCGATAAAACCGCATGCGCTTGCTTTGAAAAATTGAAATTCTTTCATTGAAAAATGGGTTGCTCAAGGCGAAATGGTAATAAAAAAACATAAATTTTATTAAAAACAGCGTAAATTAAATACGAATGTTGTAAAAATTGAAACGGCTGGCTGATGGAAGCTTCTTGAAACACCAAAAGAAGTTGTTACATAATCAGCATTGGAAGGACAACAGAGGAACAAGCACACTGAAGTGCCCCGGAAAGAACTTAATTATTTACTTTATCTATTTTACTAATTTTGTGAGTGATTTTGAATGCCTACAGTGCACTTCAAAAGCCTTATTTGCATTATAGGACACTTAATCGAGAAATAGTGGGCACACAGCATTCTATATTTTGTATTATAACTTGTTCTACCGAAGTTTCGATTTCATCCCATCAACAAAAAAGACTGGACCAGCCACTGATATGAATAGAAGACTTATTTATGCCGTGAGACAGATTTTTTAGTTGTCACCGAGAAGCCTCCACTTTCATATTGGTAATGAATCTGCCCTATCCCCCAAACCAATCCGCATACAATACAGGAACGAAGACAATTTTGGCAGTGCTACAATGTCTTGCTGATGAAGTTATGCGAATGGCTGTGCATCGTGTGCATATTACTAAGTTTCCTGAGTGTGGTGTTTCCGTCAATGGGATGTGGCAAAGGAGAGGTTACAGCCTACTCAACGGTGTGATTACCACACTTTCCATTTATAACAAATAGATTTTAGATGTAAATATACTCTCTAAGTACTTCCCCGGTTTCCAGATACTGTTGCCAAAAAAGAAAGATATGACATCAAAAAGGTTTCTAAAATGGAAACCTCCCATATGTACTCAGCAAAGTACAGTGGATCGTCCACAGGTATGGAGATCTGCGGTGCTACACAAATCATTCTGTGCATCTGTCCGAGTGTGCTTGTAATTCAACACCTGCAAGGAAACTGAGGTGGAAATATATACTCAGAGTTATATATAAAAATAGTAACTCTGATGAGATCACCAAAGTGGATGGTCTCTCTTCTGAAGATTACCTCGTAATCTTTTTGCCACCCCCACCCTCCCCCCAATAAATAGGTTGTCAAAATTTATTTCTGAAAAACAAGAATTTTACGCAATGGTCATGTTATTAATTAGTTAAACTTTTAACCTAATCCTTTTCTATTGTTAACTAAAATAAATCTGCATTTAGTAAACAAATATCTATTTTCCCTGTGAAACAATTAGATAAAAATGATGTATGAAAAATGTGTAAATAAATTAAAAATAATATTCAATATTTTTAGAACTTCAAAAACAGAATAATATATACATAATAATGAAATTTACAGGCCCTAATGATTTTAATATGTTTTTGATAACTTCTTAATGACTATGTGCCCTTTTATCTATATTTAATTTGTCAGTTTCATCAAAAAAGATGTGCTCAAAACTTCAAACTGATTTTCTGAAGAATGTTTTTTTTTGCATACTACACTTCACGTAAACAGTGATATCTCAAGTTCTATTTCAAATTTCTTTATTCTGTTTTCAAATTCACAATCAGAAATGTTTGGAGCAGGTTTTGAACCTCAGGCTTTTGTGTATGTTAAAAATTAAAATTTTTAGAAGCTTTCAATTTTCAAAAAATTGCAAAAAAGTCATATTTTTTTTAGAGTTCTCGAACAAAAATTCATATAAAATGTTCTATTTGAACTAAGACTTAGTTGGAGGTTTACAACCTGGAGAAAGGTTCAACGAACATATTCCAAAAAGAATTAGCTCTTTAAGTTCATTAGAATTTGCAAAATCACTGTTTACAATCAGGGTTAATTAGGATACTAATTGCTAATTAACTAATTAATTAATTGGTCAAAGTGAAAAATTTTAATTTAAAACACTTAGTCTATGTGTACCTTATCTATGGTATAAATTATAACATTTTTCGATGGAAAATAAAAAAAAAGTTGTGAAAGGTATAGGTATACCTTAAAAAAGTTTAACTTCCCTTCCGTACAACCGAACATGGTGAATGCTATTCCCAGGTCTGTCTTTTAGTAGAAGTGTAAAATTAAAACTTTTTATTTTATTCAGCAAACGATAATAAATGTAAAAACAAAAATTCATATATTCGACGATTGATTTCTGCGCATGCTCACCAACCCTCATCATCAGTGTCGATTGCAGAAGTAGATGTGTGTTGACACTAGATCACTACTTCCAGGAATATTTAGTTCGAAAATTACATTTAAATTTTAAAAAAAAAATGACTGGCGGTCAAGTTTGTAAAAATAGCCAAATGACGTCATTTTTCTTTACTGCGCATGCTCATAACTGTCCTCGAGCTGGTGGCAACGGCAGCATTTTTCCTGATCCATTGCGATTAGAGCGAGACACGGTTGATCGCAATGGATCGGTGAATGCTCCTTCACATCTTCGCAAAACCATGACGTCAGATAGGCATAAGCGAATAGCAAAAATCGTAGCGCCATCTAGGTTTTTAAAGGACAAACAAAATCCAGTTAACCCAAGTTAAACCCAAACTAATGAATATGTTTCCTCAGTCGGTGGTGGCAGCAGGGGGGGTTATGAAGACTCAGCTCTACGGTCAGGCAAGGCAAGGCTAGCCGTCGGGATAAAACGAACTTATGATGCAGATGCAGGAAAAACATAATCCTTTTAAGTTATCCACTTACATACGAGATAAATTTTTTGAAAACCATTTTATTAAGCATATAAATATAATTTTAACACGTATATGGATAATATACAGAAAAAATTCGACAATACAAACTCCTCTTTAATTCATTTTCAGCTATTAAGTTGTTAAATTAGGGAGTAAAACTCTTTTAAGCAAAATAATAATTCATAAAAAATACTTAAGACAACCAAATTTCCTTTTACTAATGTTACAGTGCTAATGCTGTTAAAGGCAATGAATTAAATATACGGGATATATTGAGAAGGGGGAAAATTAGTGTTCATCGAGACACAATACCAGAGGTTTTCGTTAAAAAATGCATTTTTCAGAAAAAAATTGTTGCTTTGAAAAACCAGCTATAAAAATTAAATTACTTATAAAACCCTATAATTCTAGTTCAGTGCCTATAAAAGAGTTCTATTAATATGCTGGAAACAAAATTTGTGAAATTGTCTATAAAACTTGTGAAATCATGTTTTATGTGAAAGTTTTTTAAAGAAAAATTTGAATTTCTCATTAAACTCGTTTAAACTAAAGATTACGCTTTTTATTAAGAACTATACAAAGACTATAGACTATTAGCAAAATGTTCACTTCGTTTCAATCGTAGTTCGTACAAACATCCATTTGACTTTGAGCGCAAGCTTACCACTAAGCGATGGTGAAATGTAACTTCTCCGTAACTCTGACCCGTCATCAACCCCATACGTGGGGCAGAAACCCCCAAGATAGACAAAAAAAAATAAAAATAAAAAATATAAAGAAATGTCCAGCTACTTGGGGACAAGTCACTCCCCCGACACATGCATGGCTTCTGGGAATTTGTTGCAGAGGTGCATAGTGGAGCAAAAGAGGAGATTCAGTACCACTGCGAATTTTCTTGACGACTATTTTTGCGCTTAAAAGATTTGCTTTTTTTGCAAGAAATTAAAGAATACAGAGGGACAGACTACTAGAGGTATTTTTAACTTAAATTAATTTTATTGTATTTTAGGAAATATGAATTTTGATATAAATATTTATTTAATTAAAAGAATTACTTAAATCGTTTATTGACAATTTTTAGTGTTAAGATTAAACTAGTAGGTTTGTAACAGAATCTATCCCTTAAACCGCTTCCACACGACATTCGTGCAGCTTCTAATTTAAAGTTTTTAATGCCAAAAATAACTATTTTCCTTAACCGTGTTTCGCAGATTTAATTGTTTCAAATTGTCACAATTTCAGAAGTATAGTTGTTTCAATTTGTGAATGCCCTCTTATAAAACGAGTAAAAAATATAAAATATCTTGTCGATCAAATATTTAAATGGAAATTACGTGTAAAAAAGGTAAATTATAAGCTACATTTTGGTATTTATGCATTTTATTATTTAAAAAATATTCTCAGTAAAATATTTTAAAAATAATTATACTTTGCGTTATTCAATCAATAATACAATACGGCATAACCTCATGGAGAGGTGACTACATAAATAATATCAGACCTTAAATAAATACTCAATCCAGATTGATTCGAATGTTAAATTGCGATCCAGAAAATTTTGGTAACCCTATTTTCACTATAAGACAACTATACGTATACATATACAATAGTCTTCTATATTTATATAAAAACAGATCATTCTGCACAATTAACGACTCTTTAAACTACAATTTAAGAAATACAACTATTTACAATATACCTAAAGCAAATAAAGAAATCTTCCACATAATCTATACATAAATAGTAACATTTTATATTTTTTTCACCAACTTCAAGCTTGAAATATATCCAGTTAAAAAAAACAACTTTTTGCCTCATTGAAAATTTTTAGATTATTAAGTTTCATTTTAATTGTTACAAGGCCATCAATTTAATGTTATTCCTTCCTTTTTTAAAGAAATTTTCTTTGTATCTTCATATTGTGCATATAATTATTTTATATTATTATTGTACTAACGAATCTACTGAAATATATGTATTTTTCATGATTAGTTAATATTTTTTCATAAAGACCATGAAAATATTTTCGTTGTAAAAAAATATAAAATTTGTTTTAAATTAAAGTTTCGTGTACCTTTTTTGCTTGAAAATTATCTGGCTTTTCAATCATTTAATAATTTATTTAGCTGTAGAAAATAAAATGTATTACACTATGCGGGCACAATGCTACCAAATTTAATGAATCTTTTATAACTTCATTTTTTTAGTACAATTTCCATTTTCTTATTTTTAAAAAAGAAATTAAATAACTAAAATAAATTATTTTTTGTACATGCAAACTGTTTTATTCATTTTATTCCAAATAAATGGAATAATTAAACAAAATATCGATTTCAAAGAGAAATTTGTAAAATGCTTCAAATTACTTTTAATGTACTTTTAAGTAGAATCCTTCATTACATTATATTTTTATATATATTTTATAATATATATATATATTATAATACAATAATTATTGATTGAAAACAAATTCCAGTATTTTATATAATACTTAGTTTAGAAATATTCTACTTAAAAATATTTGCACAGTTAAATTTTTTCTTAAATTAACCAATACTGGAGAGTAGGTGTAAATAAAGGGATATATATTTCATTTAAATCGAACATTTTCAAATCGGTCTCTGCTTAAGTATTGATAAGATAGATGGCGCCACAATTTTTGTTATTCGCTTATGCTTCTCTGACGTCATGATTTTGCGAAGATGTGAAGGAGCATTGACCCAATGGGTCTGAAAAAATGCGGCCGTTGCCACCAGCTCGAGGACAATTATGAGCATGCGCATTAAAGAAAAACGACGTCATTTCGCAATTTTTACAAACTTGACCGCCAAAGTCAATTTTTTTTAGTTTAAATTTAATTTTCGAACTAAATAAAACTGGAAGTAGCGATTTAGTGCTAAAACATATCTACTTCTGCAACCAATACTGATGAGACGTTTGATGAGCAAGCGGAGAAATCAAGCGTCGAATATATTGATTCTCGTTTCTACATTTTATTATCGTTTGCTAATAAAAATCAAATCAAGAGTTTTTATTTTATTTTTCCACTAAAAGAAAGAATTGTGAATAGCATCCTTAATGTACGGGAAGGAGACAAAATTCCTTGGAAATGATCGATTTTCAAAAGGTTTTTTTCGTAAAAAAAAAACCTTTTATTTCCTTTCATAGAACAAAAAATGATGCACAACGTTCCAATTTTCTTGCGTTTGAACCTCCTATAGACTGCTCCTTCTACACCAAGTTGGGACATAACGCGGGATGTCTATGGGAGAGAGTGGCTCAACCGGTTCGGTGCAATTTCGGCCTTCAACGTATTACAGCGCCTCTAGCGGGAAAAAGTTAGTGTGCATTAAAAACTGTCCCATAGACTTAGCATGGGAGGTGAAACGGGATGGGAGGTGTTTGACTTCCCCCTAAAAAATCCCTATGGTGGTACTTTTCAGCAGACGATCTTTCCCACGGACATTCTTCCGCCTTAGTTTAAGATCCTCTTCATTATTAGGTGCTTTAAACAAGGAAAATCGGTAATTAATTTCAGTTTCATATCAAGATTTGCATGCCGGAACATAACGCTTTTTCGGCCTTCAGCGTATCGCAGCGCCTCTAGCGGGAAAAACCTTGGCTCCGATCGAATGTATGGTGTGTCCTAACTTGGTGTAGAAGGTTAACTTGGTGTAGAAGGAGCTTTGCTTTGGCTATGTCCTGACGGGGACAACTAAAACAAAAATGTCACGTGATCTCAATCACGTGATCTCGTGTTTCGCGCGCATCCCCATACAATTTGTATTGGCGTGCGCGCGCATGGAGGGTGAAACAACCGCAATTCATACACCGTGCGTCAACGAAAACATTGACGCACGGTGACTGCACTTCAATTGTGACGCACGGTGTTTTAGCTATTAACGCATGCCTTAAATGTCTACGAGAATACTCTGATTCGGTGCGCTTGCGCTATGGTAACTTCAGAGAGATAAACCGAATTTATCATTTTAAATTTTCAAATAATCAAATCGAAAGCCAAAAAAGCAATTAAAAATTCCACTCTCGCCAAGTAACCCTGAAAAAAGTTGCCAGAGACAGTCGAAAATACCGACAACTTTTCCTATTTAAGCCATGTTAATTTGTTGTAGGGTTGCTATTGTCAATAAAAAAATAAAAAAAAGGTAATTAAAGTAGTGCATAAACTATTTTCAATCAATTGCATTTTATATAAATTTTCAGAACCTTAAATTTCTCCATTTAAATTGATGTGTTTAATTTTTTTTCTTGTGTTTTTTATGCATTATGATAAAAACGTTTGTCCAATATGATATGAAACTGGTTTGATATAATTGATGATTTTGATACTGGTTTGTCAAAATGTTATATAATGCGAAATAAAATAATTATGGATAAATGTAAATGTTTTAAGACTTGAAAGTGTCTAGGGGCTGGGGCAGTCGATTAGGCATTATACTAGCATGCGGAAGGTCCCTGGTTCGGGTCCGGGCATCGCCAAAATAACTGCCGACCTATAAGCAGCACGTGCAGCCAAAAAATACCCCGTGTGGCGGTAGTACACGTTAAATATCCTTCAAAGTCCTAACGCTGCGTACGATGTCGCCTGAACCTACTGGCCCCACGAAGCTATTTACGAATCTAACATTTAAAATATTATAATGTATTTAAATTTTAACTAAAATGATATATTTTTTTTAACCCTTAATATAAATGTATTATGCCCAATCTCTCTGGCTTAGTGGTCAGCTCTTCTTGATCTTATTCCGTAGACCCGAGATCGTATACGGGTCCAGATAAATTAATTAAAAAATCTCAGAGAATCTCCAATTTAAATGTTATAAAAGTTAAAAATCTATGTTATAAACCAACAATTTTATTTGTTACACTGAGTTTTAATATTATCAACCAAATTAATGTTTTCGTATTAATGTTGAAATCAAGGTCACGCGTTAAAGCAAGCGATGCAAACTTTTCATCCTATTTCAATTTTCTTGCACAACACCGGCATTGGGCAGACCCAAACAGATCCCCCAGACGCATGCGTTTGAAAAAAAACCTACAATTTGGCGAAAAAACCGTTCGCTATTGCCTCGTTTGGCGATCGCCAAGTTTTTGTTTTAATTGTCGCTGTCAGGACATAGCCATTAATATACATCCATGGTTACGCTCGAGGAGCTCAAGTGCGACGATATTTCAACTTCAACCAGTCGCATTCAAGGGACCAAGTCCCTCCATGTATATATACCTTTAGAGGCGCCAATAAACTGCGTGTTCTTCTTATCGAAAACATTAAATTTGATTTGGTATTGATAGAAAAATAAATATGGATGAGATAACATTTTTTTTATTGAATTCATTAAAATATTACAAGTCGTTGGGAAAACGAAACAAAACTGTACTTTGCTGTCTTCTGTTTCTGTGATCTCTGTAACTTTAACTACTGACTACGGCTTTAATTAAATATTTCTCATACTCATATAATTTGTTTTAAAAATCAGTATTTATATCCCAATCTAATGTTATATGTGTTTTCATATAAACTCTTAAATAACTTAAAATTTGATCTATGTATTTATTATTTAAAAAATATGAAAAGACAGAAGAGCAGTAAGGCGGTTATTATTCCTTCCCTTTAAAACGTCTTTGAACTTTTCTCAATCTTGTAAGTAATGGAAATTCTGAAGTGAAATCGGGTGAAATGTTGTTGCTTATTTTTAACTTAAAACCATGCCCATCAAATTCAGTCGTATCAACCCTGATCATGAAAAGGACACCAGTAAGCGTTGCATAATAGGAATGTCATTTCAGGGTAAACCCCCGGCTCAAACTTTCATTAATTGGACCCTATTTGACTCAATTACATATTATTTTTCGGAAATATTTTACTCTGATTCATAAGGTACACATATCAAAACAACTAATAGTCCCTGACATCTAAAAAGGATTTTTTTTTGGTACATTGGTATTTTCTAGTGAAATCACTCTCAGAAACTGAGTGCTAAAGCATCATTTTCATTTCTAAGCAGAGTCCTAGGAAAAGTGCTTACTTTTTGTTTTATTGTAGATATCACTTGAAAGCTCTCGATTAGAAGATTCCCGGAGTTTCCTAAAAGGTTAGAAGAATTCCAGGAGATTCTCTTGTACTTATTTAGTTCCCAAAGTTTAAAATCCCCGCAGTTTCCTGATTTTATACCCTGGAATTTCCCAAACGGTGCAGAATTTCTATTTCAAAATCGCTAGAGATCCGATTTTTTAAATAGTGGAAGTTTGCCGATTTGAGTATCGCTGGGAATTTCTGGCTTTTGTGATTAACCTATAATGAAATTTTTGATGTTGGGACAGTTGGTTAACAGAGGATAAAAGAGGGACCGATAATCGATTCAAAGCGTTGTTAGTTATAGATTCCAATTGCTATTATGGAACACCTTATTTGGCGTTCTGGAAAAAAGGGGTTGCTATAGTTTGTAGTATTTTACAAAATTTTTGTACTGATTTCGGTACGGCATCAGGAAATTCACTTTAAAAAAATCATTTTTGGTATTTAAGGCCATCCTCTGCATGTGGTGGAGACAAAAAGACTTGGTAAGCTTTCTGAGGGGTGATCCTTTTTGAGCTCTGTAGTGGATAGAATTACTGGAATTCATGAAATTCAATTGTCAAGAAAGTGTAAACTAATAATGTACTCTTAGAAAAGTGCCATAAGGGTTAGTGTCCAAAAGTGTCTAAGGGTAAAAAGTTTTTCTATGAGATGAAGGACTTTAATGAACTTTTTAATATTAAAAAAACAATTTTGAAAAATATGTCAGATTATGGTTGGTTGTCAAATCTCATCAGGAGAGGAGGGCGGTCAGAAAATCAGTAGTCCCCATATTTTGTGGCCCCTATGAGAAATAAGAAAAAAAAATCTCTAAGTGTGTCGCTTGTAATAATGATATATATTCCTTTCTTAAATACAGTTACTTCTATTCAATTAAATTTAGTTCATCTCTGTTTTTGAATTAGTTCCTAACATTGGCTTATTCGTGTTAAAAATCGAAATGCTCTTATTGTTCAAATTAAAACACTGTTGAACCTAGATATCAACAAACATTTATCTTTTTTTTTACATACTTTCTAGTGGGTTTTTTATGGTTCTTTTACAAATTTGTATTCATAAATATTTTTCTGAACAGTAAAAAAACAAAATGTTTATGGAAAATTTATGATTTCACATATATTCTTTTGAAACTCATGATATAATAATTTGCACATTTAATGATAAACATAGTTTACTATAATATTCATTTGTTGTATATATAAATATGTGTTTATGGCTGCAAAGTCTACGCCTATTTAAGATTTTTGATCGATTTAATATTATGCACAATTCCCAATTTCAAAACCTTGTTTCTAATATTTTTATTTAATAAATGAGTGCCAAATTATAAGCTTTTTAAATATATATATTTTAAAATTTCTTTTCTTATATTTTTAAAAAAGTTTCTTTATCTTGAACAAAAGTGCTAGTTTTTTCAGTTTTAGCACATATTACTATGAGCCGCAACATTTTAAGAATCACCAAAGTCTTTTAAAAAATTTATAGGATTGTTTAGTTTTCAGATTTGAGGATTGTCGAATTTTCACCTTTTTTAAGTTTTTAAAACTTTTCAGATTTTAACATTAGTTGGCCAATTGAGAATTTTGCATAATTTGTCTGCAAGCTCAAACTCATCTGCAGTGTGTTGCACCTCTTCTACAACTAGGATAATTACTTTTCTTTATGTAATTGACAATTATTTTCTACGTTTTAGGTACATTAAGGACTCGTTCATTAAGGCCATTAAGGTTCATCAGTTAATTAGTTAAATGTACAATGGCTGATGTCCGAGCTGAAATTTTAGCAGCTAGTAGATCTCGAACTGGATGGTTGGAAGGTTCGGTTCAGGCCCCAGAGAGCCAGCCTTTTGTAAGCAAAGTGAAATCCAGTTTTGAAGAAAAAAGTATTAATCAAGACAATAAACTTGCTTCAACTGCATCCAAATCCGAAGCATGTCGCAGATTAGGTAGCAAAGTGAGCTCCATAGCAACCCTTTTTCAGTCCTTTTCCCCTCATCGTAGTGAAAGTCCTAAATCATGTGAGGCAGTTCCAAGAATTGGCCCTCAAAAGACTGATTTTCAGCCCCAAAATGATTCTGAAAGTCTTCATAAAAGAATTAGCAATGCACGTGCCATATTTGAACAACTGGGAGAAAAGGGTAAGGAATGCTCGAAAAAACAAGACAGAATTCCGTCGGGTCAATCATCTCCAGAGGACGAAACCCATAATGGGATTTTTTATCTTAAATCGGAGGAAAAGTGTCATGTTGAAAACTCGCCTCCTGATTCTTTGCAAAGTATGGTAGAATGCCAAAATTTTGTGCCACCTGAAAGTACAAAAAAATGTAGTCAGAATTCCCCAATTTATGAAGAAATTCCTATTATTGGTAAAAAACCAACTGGCCAAGCACCTAATTCTTTTGGACATTATGAGAGCATTACTAAGACTGACGGAGATAAAAATGTAAATACCACAAATTCTTTCAATGAGCCGCATTCAAAGGACAAGAGTATGGATTCCTCTTTTCCAATTTATGCTCAAGTGATAAAGAAGCGTTCAAAACACTCAGCTGTTATTCATGACACCAATGCAGAAAGTAATAAATCTAGTCCTGGTAAGTATTTTTTTAATATATATATTTTTTTTATATCTCAGCATTTTTTGATTCTTAAAATTCTTGAGTATTCAATGTATATAAATAATATATAGCCATAAAAAGTTCAACTTTCTTTTTTCTTTAACAAGGGAATAAAACAGGAAAATTAGCCAAGCAACCCTTATTGTTTGAACCCACCAAAATTTCTTGAGGATAGTCTGCTTTTCCTTGCTCGCTGGGTTTAATAAGTTTTTCTGCTGTTAAACTGCGTCGTATACATGCTGTCTAAGTTGGGTAACTGCAGTCTGACAACATTGTAATAAGAGAGCTTTATTTGCAGACTCTGTTAATAAAAAACAAATTTTGCCATTTTCGGTCAAGCATTGTCAAATTCCGTAGCACTGTGCGAATACGACACATAACGGAACACAATGAGAGCCACCTGCCTACCTTAACAGTATAGAGCCATTATGTCAGTAGACTTTGTATCCCCTGGCGTTGGGAATGGATGGCTTTTCTTATCCCTACAGTCTTGAAACAAACAAGTGATTTTAACTCAGTCTGAGTTAATTTTCACTCCTCCAGTGTTGAAGATGCACTTCTCCTATAGGAATCTTTTGTGTGTTTAACCTCCGACAGGATCACTCCAATCGAGTGATTTTAACTCAGTCTGAGTTATTATTCACTCCTTTCTAGTGTCGAAAATGCACTTCTCCTACTGGAGTGGATTTCACTCTTTTGTTTTAAGAGTGTATATTGGGAAATTTTGTGCTCAAGCTTTGTCACAAGATTCTGATGCCGATGATGAACCCTTCTAATTTAAAATGAATTTTTATTTTAATACGTATGTAAAAAAATCATTTTTTTGTTTCGTGTATTGTAATCAATCGGTTATTGTTATTAAATCACGTTTACCCCGATGTGATCACATTAAGCGGCGTCTACTGTATTTTTAATTAACAAGTCAAGTTAAAAAATTTTTGTTTGTGGATAAAGTTATTGACTATTTTTGGTGTTATATGAAATCCAACAAAATAATTTAATTTGGTCAAGTTATGTATTAAATTTGTCTAAATATATGAAGTCAATCTGTTATGAAAGCATTTTAAGTTAGCTCTTTGATTATGGTTTGTTTTCTCTTATGACTCTGTTACATTTTTCTAGATGCTTTGAATGGAGAAAACCTTGATTATAAATCCAGTGGTTTAGATAATAGTTGGAAAGTTAGCACTTCCACGGATTCTAGCACACGGAGAAAAAATACATCTGTTGATCAAAGTGTAAGTAATTCTAATTATCATTAATTAAATGATGTAAAAACTTAAAAACTTGATATAAAACTAAATTAAAGCATATAAAAAAGGCTCACTTTTTAAAGAATGATAAGGCTGTGGTGAACGTTGACCAGCAGGTCTCGCAATATGAGGATCCACTTGACGCTTAATAAGGGTCATAATTCCACGCAACCGAACCACCTAGCCATTATGTTGTGTGGTGAAGCGCCTTTTTGATGAGTTTGCCAAGATCAATTAAAAAATGTGTGTGTGGCTTTGTGTTGCATTGACTAGATTTACTGGAATATATGCATATGAGGGTTGTGACATGATTCACTCACCTGATTGGCTGGATCATTGCCATGCTCCCGAGATAAGAATCTGTTATTTTTTCTACGTAAACATTACAGTATGACTCAGCGAAGCTCTACTACATCGCATCTAAACGATATAATCAAGGGAACCACTTTTTGTTATTGATTTTGTTTTTGATGATCTATATTTTTCAATATTTAATCTTTTTTTTTATTAAATTCTTAATGGTAAAGCTGTAATCCATGTTTTAATACCGGCGTGCTGTAGGATACAAAAGTTGTTTAAACTCGGAAAAAGTGTATAAAGCTTTGCTTTTTAATTTTTGTATTGTAAATTAAAAATCATGTGGACTATTACATTTCTAAAAATAGTATTTTTTATCATTATACTACCAGAAAATGCCATTTTTAATGTCGAAGCTAGCAGACGGTATTTGGCATGTCTTTGGCATGGGTTGGCAGAACAATAGTTACGTAATACGTTATACGTAAACAAATCACAAATCAAAGTAATTGCCTACTGAAAGTTCAAAGCATTCTTATTTCTTCCAAACTAAGCAACAACATAATGTTTATGTGTGTAAAACTGGAATCAATAACTAGTTTTGTTTTATTGGCGAGTTTGGCTGAGCGATAACGTTTCTAGCATGGCATAATTGCTAAGCTCCTTGGCGTTACCCTGTACAGCACGCAGTGTATTGAAGGTACCCTAGCATTGACAGCTGGGCATAGTGAAGTGTTGATGAATTTGTTGAAAATCGTGTATTAAAGGCAAGATTAATTCATTTGTAGTTGTAACTTAAACTGGACAGGACAACAATTTTGCTCCTACCAGCAATCCAAAAGAATCTGCAATGCCTAATCCACAATATTATCTTACTTTATGTATGTCTTGCACGCCGGCTTGTGCTCTATGTATTTATATACATTGATGGTTCAATGACAAAACCATGAATGTGCAAAAACTTATAGATAGAAAACTGGATACTTTTAAGCCCGCTGTTTTAAAAAAAAAAAAAAACTGCAATACATTAGAATTTGCACTTTCGTGGTTTTGCCATTTGACCCTGACGATATACACTGCTCAAAACAATTAGGGGAGCACATGTTTTAAACCCTTTCGCTCCCAATGATTCCAGTGGGAATAATCAGCTTGTGATTTTTTTCTGGCTAAGTTAAATTGGCCACTTATGTATCTTTAGATCATCGTTAGATGGAAGAATAACGTATTTTGAAGAATTTAATATTTTTTTTATATTAATGAAAATATGAAAAATATGGTAAAATAAATTTCACTTTAAAACAGTTTTAGAAAATAAATTGACCCTAAATTTTTCATGCTTGCATTTTTTAGATGTTTAAAAATATATTTCAACTATTTTTAACAAAAAAAGTTTTGAAAAAACTATTGTTATAATTTATTAAAAAGTTATTATTCCATTTCCCCCCCCCTTTAAATTTAAGTATTAAAAACTTAGATTTTTTTTTCTCCTGTTTTTTACTATTTCATTTCGAATGCATAGTGAACCATATTAACAAATTTTAGATTTATAGGATAAAAATTAAAAAGTTGGGAGTGAAGTTAAAGTTGGAATAAAAAAATGCTCCCCTAATTGTTTTGAGCAGTGTATAATGCTCTGAACTTTCTGATTTACACTACTCACGGATGGTTTATGGAATCATTAGCTTGCAATTTTTTTCTCAGTAAGTTAAACTTGCATTTATTTCAAATAAGTTTTCATAAAAAGCTATATTTTCTTTTTGTATCGTTAGATGGAAGAATCATGTCTTTTGATGAATAAAATAAGGTTCGTTCAAAAACATAGTAAAATAAAATTTTCTCTTACAAATTTTTATTAAATAAAATGACCCTGAACTCTTCATGCTTATTTTTACATGTTTAAAAATCGAATTTAACTTTTTAACAAACAAAGTTTTAAAAATATTGTTAAAATTTATTCAAAAGTTCTGATTTGAATTTTTTTCTTAAATTTTAGTTTAAAATTAAGATTTCCCCCTCTCCTGTTTTTACCATTTTAATTCTGGATGCATAATGAATTTATTTCACAAATTTTAGACTTTTAAAATAAAAAGTTGGTGTTAAAAGGGTAACAAAAGTATGTAAAGTCCTCCCCTAATTGTTTTAAGCAGTGTTTTTACAATAATGCATATCTGCCAATTACTATGAATTGTCTATATGGACTTTTTAGCTCTGCATTGTCTGCATACTGCATTGCCACACTGCCATTACTAGCCCATTGTGTGGCAAGTTTGGTTTGTTTTGTTACAACAGCACTAGAATAGCTTTTACAACCAATTCAGTGAAACTAGGGTTAATGTGTCAGCAAAGAATTTATGGCAACCGAAAAAAACATCCAAGTTTCACTGGTCGCCAATATGGAAGCTTTTGAAATGAGCCAAGCAGCACCGAAGGATTAAAATTTACCTTTTTTTTTTTTAAATGAACACTAACTATTGTCATTGTGTCTGGAAGTTAAGGTAGGCGAATACCCAAAATTCTAAAATTTTTACTATTACTTTAATCTTTTCCAAATTTGGCATAGTGATTTCAAATATAATGAGCAATGCGTTTTAGTCAATTTTTTTTATTTAAATATAATGGATTTATTTTAAACGGTGTTTTTCAACTAAAAAAAGGGGTTTGCGCCAACACTTCCAGCATAAAAAGTTTTACATTAATTTACCTGAAACTTTTTACAGATGCTATTTCAATATATATCTGTGCCACGAACCTCTAACATCTGGTATAAATATACAAGTTTTTTTTTAAAAAAATGTCCAAGTGTAAGTTAATCGAAAAAATATATTTTTTTGTGTGTGGTTAATTTATAAAATTTTTCTTAATAACTTCTTTTCTAGTAATTTGTATGTAACTCTAGAGGGTCATTGCATGTATCAGTTCAAAACTAAGAATTTAACACATAATTAATGTTTATAGGATGAAAATTCAATGTGGTAGACTTGTTAGCGTAAACCTCTTTTTTTAGTAGAAAAACACCGTTTAAAATAAATAATTTATATTTAAATAAAAAAAAGACCTAAATAGTATTATTCATTATAATTGAAATCACTATGCCAAATTTTGAAAAAATTTAAGTAATAGTAAAAATTTTAGAATTTTGGGAAATTTTGGGTATTCGCCTACCTTGACACCGAAATCAGAACAAATAAATTCAGACTACTGGCTGAACTTACACGTGCCTAGATTAGGCCACTTTGATAAGAAATATAAATTTGCACCAAACTCTATACCCTTTGTCTAACTTCGCATGAGTCTAAATCAGATGAAAGTTGGAGATCCAGTTGGGTTTAAGGTTGGGTGAAATAAGTGTCCGTGTTATATGTGCTTTAACCTACCCGCAACAACTTGTAATATTTGCTAAGTAACCTCGTAATCGAAGTAAGTTAGTGTTCCTTTTATGTTTTTAGTTATGATCAGATGACATTTATCAACTAGCCTCAACGGCTAGTAATATTTGCCTGTTAGAGGCGTAATCAAGTCAGTTAGTGGTTATTTATTTTTATAGTTCTAGTTATGATCAGATAAGATGTCAACCAGTCTCAGCGCCTTGTGATATTTGCTAGTTAGAGTAGTAAAAATAATCGCAGTAGGGTCTCAGTTTTTATTAATGTTTTCTTTCTGAAAAAAAAAAACCAAACCACAGCTCCTCGTAATACTTACTGGTTGGCAACGTTACCGTCGTAGAATCAGGGTTCTGTTTCTTAGTTTTAGTTCAGGGCAGATTAGTCAACCAAATTTTAGGTACTTTATTAATTCAAAAATTCAAAACAATTTATTAATTTCAAAAATTTTAAGAAGATCTTGACGTCAAGGCCCGCTACTTTGGATTTTTTTTGTTGCTGAGTGCATGTTATTGAGCTTTTAATTGAAACTAAAGACAATTGTTTTAACATCTGACCTACACAAAAAAGGAGATTGCTGTTTAAGGTGAAATAGCACTAAAGCGCCAGGAATTAACAATGTAAGCCAAGAATGAACAACCAAATATAATTATTAAAAATGTTGTTAAATTAGCAAAGGTTCGTAGTGAAATCGTATTTTTTGTTTGGTTTTCTATGAAATGACTGACTCTGGTATTGGATGTTTTTTTCCATGGGCGGAAGGAAAATAACCGACAGCTGAAATATTTTTAGTGTTTGGTAATCAATCGCTAATGGCCAAAATGTCCCCCCGTATGAATAATGCCTTCACCACCCTTGTCATCTCAAGTAATCCTTAATTAAACTACCATTAGAGTTCAGAATACGTTGTCAAATCTGTAAAAAAAGGCCTAAAAAATTATATTTTAAAACATTTGCTATTGTACTTTTTAGAGCATTGAAGCTGAAGGTTTATATGCAGTTTCAAGTGATTTGCGAGATGCTGCAGGAGAAACTCTGGCTGAGTATGAAGTTCGAGACCATGAGTTATTTTTTGTGGAAACTGTTTTGAGATCCAAATGTCCAGGAAATTTGGTATGTATTGTTTCTCATTCTCTATATGAAATATATATTCTATAAATGAAAAAAATTAGTTAAGTAGGGGAGATCCGTGTACCTAGGGCCGGATTTTTTCGATCCTCAAAAACAAAGCCACTAAATTATTTAAAAATGTAAAATTGGTATGCACGCATCATTACACGAATTACTATCCATTTGGCATTAACAAAAATACTTAAAATAATATATTCTTTTAAATATGAGTTTTTAAAAAGAACTTCATGAATGGCCCCAGGTACAAGACATCAATGTACCTAGGGCCAGTAGCTTGTGTACCTAGGTCCAGTCCTTATAAACTCAGGTTTTTATTTCTTGTGAATAAAAAACACTTATATATACATACAGGAATTTTATAAAAGAAAGGATTACAGGTATTACATTCATTTTTCATGCAGTTATGTTGCAACAGTCCAAATTATTAATGAATTACAAGAATTTCATTTCACATTATAATTTAAAAAACTGGTTCCAAAAGTGAACTGCGAACATTTCCGCTCTGAAGCACCAACAGATTGCGGTTTGGGTAATTTAAACACTATATTGCTGTTATCAATTTCATAGATTTCATCTTTATCATAGATAAATTTATTTGATGTGCAATATGTTTCAGATATTTAATGCTATAGGTGTTCCCCTGCAACATCTATTATTTCAGCCACATAAAAATTTTCAGATTTTTTGCCTTGTAACTTTGTTAAACAAAAAAATCTCCCTTCTCAAACAAGAATCACTCATAGTAGTAACAACTATAGAACTTGCATCATCAGTGGAACTGGAATCAGAACACTGTACAATGTCTGATAATTCTTCGGATGACGTTTCCTCAATTTCAATTACAGGTTTTTTCCCAATTTATATATTTTTGGCTTTTCTATTCACAAGTTGTTCTTCAATTTCTTTCTTTTCTGGAGTGTCTGTCAGAATTCTGCATCTGCCTGGTTTTCTGCCACCTCTCTTGGACCTAGTTGTACCTAGGGCCATGGACCTAGGTACAATGCAACTATGTGGCCCTAGGTACAAGATTTGATAATTTTATACAAAATGTCATCCACAGAAAAACACACATGGAGAGGAGACTTATTAATTATCTCATTTAGAACTCAATATTACAAATAAAATTATACACTAGAACTCAACTGAAAAAAATTAACTTGCCTTTGTCAAACAACAAAACTGATGAGCTTCAGAATTTTACTTTAGGGCATACAAAACTGTTTTTCACTTATAAGTTTCCATGGCCTTATCCTCCAAAGTTTAAAAGTGGCTGCCAAAACAAAAGCTGGTGTTGCCACTCTCCACCCTTAATTATAAAACTTAGAACAAAATATTATTTAAATACGGTAGGGTGGCCCTAGGTACATTGTGGCCCTAGGTACACAGATCTCCCCTATAGATGAGTATCAGAAAATAGTTAATCGACAAGGTTGAGAATTCTGCATAGTTCTATACTTGAATATTTTTAATGTAAAATAGCCGGTATTTATAAATAAGGGTAACAACCTCGAAGATACTAGGGTAAATACCTAGGCTTTTTATAAATTTCTAAATTTGTTTTGCATGTTTTAAGGCATTCGACAGTAGGTACTTATCAAAAAGAAAATCAAAGATATTTTTATGTGATACAATGATGGTTATTTTATAATATGCCTTACACAAAAAAAACCCATATTGTATATTTGAATTTATTTTCGAAAATTATATTTGAAGCAAACTGTATCACAAAAATGAGCTCCTTCCCATTGCAGGATATTATCTAATTTCTTATTTTTTTTTATACACGTTTAAAGGTATAAGACAGTAGACACTTATAAAAAGATTTTTGGTGTTTGTTTTTTAATGATGCAATGATGGTTATTTAAAAATATTCCTCAGCCAAAAAAAATCGAACCATATTGCCTCTTATTATTTATTGAAAGATAATAGATGTTTAACTAATTTTAGAATTAATTTCTTTATAACCTTGTAGGAAGAACTATTTTCAGCACAAAAAAGTGGTTGCTCACCAGACAGTACATGCGAGGCTAAAGTTAAAGCATCCAGTCAATCAGTAAACAGGTAGTTTTAATAATTACTTACTATCAATATATTGAATTCATTCTCAAAAGCTTTAAATTTTACTATTATGGCATAGCTTTGAGTACCTAAGTTTGATCTTTATGGTTCAATTTAGAACATTGTTGGAGCCTAGATATCAACGGGCATTTCTATTTTAAATCTTTAAGGGGAGATCATAGTTAAAAATGACCAAAAAATTTTAATTTTCAAACCAGTATTTTCTGATAGATGGAAGCCCAATCTATCGAATGAGACCAATTTTGTATTGATTGGTTAATTATTTCTTATAAAAAATTAAAATTATAAAATTAAACACATGCGTTATGCCCTCCTTTGAATTACTGATTGTATGCTTGTATTATTTATGTATTACATTATAAAATATGATTTTTTTTGTGTTGATCTTTGAAAACTATTCACTGGCTCAATGTAAAAAAAAATCATAACGTGGTGCCTTCGCGTTCATGTTAAAGGTGTTCGCTTGTATTTGTTTTTTGCGTTTTTCTCAAAACTATAATTTTCGACACATAGGTACACTTTTCTCCAAATCTATTAAATATTTCTTAACAATTTTTTGTGTGTGTTATAAAACCATTTTAGGTCTATTTAAGTCACCTAATTTAGTCTTACAAATTAATATATATATATATATATAATATATATATATATATATAATATATATATATATATATATATATATAATTTTACACTTTTCTTCGTTGAAAATCAGAATTTTTATGAATGTAGAATACGTTTTTAAAATAAAATTTAAACATTTTTTGGGCAAAAAAATAGGTGACTTAAATATATCTAAAATGGTTTTATAACACACACAAAAATAATTACCGTATATACTCGTGTATAACCCGACTCCGTGTATAACCCGACCCCCCTTTTTTTAACCAAATATCCTTCCAAAATCGGTAACCCGTGTATAAGTCGAGGTAGAAAATAAACTAGAGCCTTCTGAAGAAAACATTAGAAGAAACCGGCTCATGACGAGATCGTAATTTTTTTTTACTTGCAAGCAAAATTTCAACCCCAACAAAAACAGGTTTCCGCCTTGATGTCCTTGACATTGCTGACCCTGAATGGAGAAGCTAAGTTGAAACTATGTTCATTGAAGCATGAAGACAACGCTACCAAGGTCAAGGATTGACTACGTTTCTTTACACCTTGAAGACTGGTTGACTGAACTGTCCTGTGCCAGATCTACACGTGCAAATACGCATCATGCAAAAACAGGTTTCCGCTTTGATGTCCTTGACATTCTGGCCCTGAATGGAGAAGCTAAGTTCAGTGAGGCGTGAAGACTCGCTGCCAAGGTCACGGACTGGCAACGTTTCTTTACACCTCTTGAAGATTGGTTGACTGAAGTGCCCTGTGCCAGACCTACACGTGCGAATACGCATCACGCCAAGAACTAACAATTAATTAAGCATCTTTCTGGTGGATATTATGAATAGATACCAATCTTATTTCATCGTCAGAATTTAACTACTTTTCTTTCTTTATTTTTAATAGATAGTAGTTAATCCTTAAGTTTGATTGAAATTTAGTTTTAGTTTAAGGATCAGGGATTTTTTTTCCCGGAAATTTGATGTCTCGTGTATAAGCCGACCCCGTTTTTTACGGCACTAAATTTGACCAAAATTTCTCGGGTTATACACGAGTATATACGGTATTAAGAAATATTTAATAGATTTGGAGAAAAGTGTACCAAAAAATACTTGTATTTTTGAAAATTCGTAATTGTATGTTTCAAAAGATGTCTTTTTTCTTAAAAAATAATTTTTAAAAATAGGATTCTTAGGTGTAAATATAATAATAAAAGTACAATTTATAATTTGGTACAATTTTTTTTATTGTACCATAACTTTTAAATGATTTAGAGCCTTTTGAAATCAATACTAAGAATTACTCATTTTTGCTGTCGCTAACTATGATCTCCCCTTAAAACTTTAAAAAAATACAGCTTTTCTGGTATGGGTTTTCAAGGTGCTTTTATAACATAACAAGATACTATACAATATATATATGTGCAAAGATATTCCTGAACCTTCGTAACTTCAATGGTTTAGAGACTATCAAAAGCATCAGGAAGAATGGCATTCGCAAAACACAGCTGCAGCCAATTTCTGCCTGGCTGGTTGGGGTCAGTGTAGTCAATTTGCTGAATCATTTTATTTTTAGTACAACTACTTGAAACATATACTGGGTTGCAGAAAAGCAAGCACAAAAAAGTTAGAACAAACTATCGATCAAATTACTGTTCATCTTCCCACGCAACACATAATTCGGCCTATGGGTCCCTTAAGTCTTTGGTAACATGGTTGCAACACTCATTAATTTACATGCATTCTAAAATGCTTTACTGTAGTCGTTGCTAAAGAGCGTTGACTTAATGTATTCCCCCATTTGTATTTCCCATGTCTTCCCCTTCGTAATTCTCTTTTTGTTCCGAGAATGATTTTTGTCTGAATCAAACTATCATGAGATAACATTGCCCTTTTTGGTATCCACCTTTTTCAATGGTATCTTCATATGCCAATGTTATCTAATAAACATTCCCTGATGGCAAAAATTAGCCACGATTAGGGTGATTATTGATTTGAGCCGAGTGCAAAATGTCTTTTATATTTTTTTGTTTCAACTTGGTGGCTAAACCATTTTTCTTCTATTTATGAATTACAGTTAATGCAATAACCTTAATGATCAAACAATTACATTAATATTTTCCTGAATTCTGCAAATGTAATAATTTTTCTTTTTAGGCCATATCATTGCATTTAGTAGACAAAAATAGTATTTTTATGATTGGAGCATCTTTTTTACCCAAAAATATTAAAAGTAAAAAATATTTTTTTAGAATTCTCAAAAATATTTTTTTACATGAAATAGTTAAATGCCATTGAATGTCCATCAACACTGTCCCTTCAACTAATGAATTCCTTGATGTAACATTACTAGAGATCATATCCGTTGTCTGAAACTGTTGGCAAGTCCCTATTCTGTATGTTGTAAATTAACCCTCTATCTTCCTACAAAAGGAATAGGCTTTGCAAAACTTCCTGCTCTGCCAAATATGCACAGGTTTTCTTGTAATGGAACATTGCTTTACCCCCTTTTCAAAGCCGAAAACACTTGGAGTCAATTGTCAAAGTAAAAAATATCTATTATGCTGTCTAACCCCACTATAGTGAACCCTGGGATTTAGTGAACACTTGCTTGTAATGAACATTTTTAGTGGTCCTTTCCGAATTCCTATTTAACAAATGTTATTTTATATGGATATAGTGAACTACTTAGAAAAAGGGAGTTCGCTTGTAGTGAACTTAAGTTTCTTAATATTTTTTTCAGTTCCCCATATTTAAGTTATACTATTAGTGGCAGGGATATAGTAATCTTTGACAATTTGTTCATTTCAACCTGCCTTTGGAACTTAAACTTATTGTACTCAAACTGACCTGATTCAAAGTAAACATATCCCTTTCTTCCAACCCTCTGGGTTCCAGGAACCACCCTTTCTTTCCAACCCACTATTCATATCCCCCACCATGTCTGGTCAAACTGCAGTACTCATTTGTGTTGTAACCCCCCTTCAGAGTTAAATGGAGCAATTCACCTCCTGGACTACTTATTCTTTGTTCTTAACCAACCTTGAAAACTGGGCATAAGCGGAACTGTCAAATTGTCCATTGAACTTATACTTCTCTGTTACTCTCTTATTCCCTTTTGAAAAATTTTAGATCTGAAAAATGACAGCTTCTGTAAAGAGAAAAGTCGAAAAATGCCAGTTTCTTTTTTAAAATGCAGACATGTTTCGTGAAAATTTAAATACCAGTAAACTATCTAACCGAATGTTATTTACATGCTTTTTAAATAATTATTTTGGGAGCATTTCAAAAATGAATATTTTTTAATTTATTAAATAATTCTTTTCATTATTTATTTAATTAATTCAAGATATGCAAAACCATTATTATTCTTGTAAAAGCTTTATATCATATTAAACTTTATTTTAAAAAAATTATACAATGAACCAATTGTTAGTTCCATAGAGGATTCACTATAGCAGGGTTCGACTGTACCATAATTAGCAATGTCCAACTGGGTTGTTTAAATGTACAATACATTCTGATTTTTTGCTGGAAATGCATGCAGCTTAATTTTTAATTGGAATACTAATTAAAATTTTTGTTATTTAATTTTTTCCCTTGTTCATTACATTCATAATATTAACTAATATTTTAAAATATTAAAACAAATTTAAACATATCCATTATGTTAAATTTTAAGATGACTTGTAAAAATATAACTGTTTTCATTTTTCTATTTTATATGGAATTTCCTGAAAATAGGGAATTTGTAATGGGATGTGGTTTGAAAATTATTCAATTCAAGACGCTGCTGTAATTCTTATTTCTAATATTTTACGAAAAAATAAATAAAAAATACTTTTTAAAAGCAAGAATAGGTAGAAATGTTCTTGTAAAAGTAACAGTATGCTTGTTTTGGTATTGAATGGCTATTTTCTAAACTTGAAATGTTTGTTGATTAGTTTATACGAACCATTGTTTCATATTGTATTTAAAAATATTTTTTAAATTCAATAATTAGATCTCAAGCCTTTCTTGAAAAAGATGCTCAAACTGCATTGCCGGATCCTGTTGCAGACAGTGATCAGTCAGAAACATGGTTAGTGCCCAATTCAAGTGCTGAAGAAGATGATCCTGATGGGGAAGACACAACTCGAGTCATAAGTTTTCCTGCTGGAACAAATGTGCTATTTGAAGATGTTAATTACCACATTTTGCCTGATAATCATTTTATTTCTGAGTTACCAGGATTAGATGAGGAGAGTGAAGAGGAGGACATCTTTTGTCCTGTGCCACCAAAAAAAAAGACAAGAGTGCGATTTAACTTTGATCCTATTAAGGTAATGTATCTATATATCTATATATATATATATACAGGGTGAGGCAAACAAAACCGGCCCCGATCTAGAGATGGGAATACGTAGAAATGCTTGGCGAGAAAAAAAATCTTGGAGCCACCTGAAACCTGTTTTTGCATTGGTTGGATCGGATTATCTTCACATTTGAGCTACTCATAGACTAGTGGGGAGTTCAGATCTTGGTTCGTATTGTATAAAGACATCCCATAATGCAAGTTTTGTGTCTTGCAATCAATTTAGAATGTTTTGTATTACCAAAACAAAACGGTCCGATTCCCTACGATAAATAAGAACCGAAATAATCACTAGAGGGAACGTTCTTGATCAGTTCTACAAACCTTGTTTATATTTCAACTAGCTTTTCTAACATAACGTAGTTGCCGGCAAATAAGTCGCCAAGCATTTGTTTGGGCTTAAAATTGAAGCGATCAAAGCTTCAGTTAGCAAACCTGTTTTTGTATTGGTTTTTGATTTGGCAACATTTCTGTCGTATTCTTATCTCCACCTTGGGGCCGGTTTTGTTTGCCTCACCCTGTATATATACAGGGCTCCTAAATAGGTCAGCAATCCCGCAAAAGTCCGCATTTTTTGTCATAGTCCGCAATAGTCCACATTTTCGCAGTTCGGTCCGCATCTACCGCATTTTCAAATTTTTACGCCGTAACCTACCAAAATATCGTTTGGCGGACCCGTTCCTTCCGTTAGAAAAAAACGGATCCGATGCATCGGAACGGATCCATAGGAACGGGTCCTTTTGTGGCCGTAACCTATCAAAATCTCGTTCAACGGACCCGTTCCTTTAGAAAAAACGGATCCATAGGAACAAGTCCTTTTATGGACTGACATCTTTGTTCGGCGGACCCGTTCCTTTAGAAAAATCGGATCCGATCCATAGGAACGGGTCCTTTTATGGACTGATATCTTTGTTAGGCGGACCCGTTCCTTTAGAAAAATCGGATCCGATTTATCGGAACAGATCCATAGGAATGGGTCCTTTTATGGACTGACATCTTTGTTCGGCGGACCCGTTCCTTTAGAAAAAACTGATCCGATCCATAGGAACGGGTCCTTTTGTTGACCCGTTAATTCCGGACCGACCCATCACTAATAAATAAAAACACTTTATACACGTGCTCCTTTGCTGCTTGCTAGTTAATTTTTGATTTTTTGAGGTTCAAATATTATCTTGAATTGAATATCAATATGGGGAAATGTCATTTCTTGGAATGGTGGTTGCAGATGAAAGATGCTAATAATCATACTTTATCTGAATGGAGTAAAAATCATGAAAATAATGACATAAAAATAATGACATGACATAAGACAACTTTCTTGGCTCGTAAAAAGTACTAAATGTTAATTAACTGTTAAAAAATTGCTATAGGGTGATGCAAATAAAGCTCCTGATTATAAAAAAACACTGAAATTTTTTTTCAAGAGTAAATACTTAAAATTAATTAGGGTAAAACATGCCGTGACTGACATGACAAAATTGAGACACCAGGGCTCGAAAATTATATTGCTTGACATGCCCGGGGCATGTAAAAATTCCAATTGGGCATGTAATTTTTCGCCTCACATGCCCGGCCGGGCATGCAAACATTTCATCAAAAATACCTTTCCATAAATTTAAATAAACATTTTGCGTTTTTATAAATCCCCACCATATCCATTCGTTGCTTTTTGAAAATTGAGAATCAATCTTGAGTCGAAATTAGTTACTTCACAATGTTGTCATTATGGCATCAAATAGAAATTCTTCATCAATAAAATTCTGGTGGGCGCCGGGAAATGTCCCGGCGCCCACAATTATACCCACAATACAATTTTCGAATTCCTTGTTACTTTGGAAAGGTTTCTTAAGATATAATAGTTTGATATATTTTTAGTTAACATTGATAAAATCTGGAATTTTCTGTAAAATTCCCTGGGAAAACCTGGATAAGTCAGAGAATTTGGTTTTCCAACTTACATAATGTAACAGTTTATTTCTTGAATTAAGTATATACTGCTTTTTAAAAAAAATTACGTGTCCAATTACCCATTTTAGTTTCAGCTTTTGTTATTTATGCCAAACTCATGCTTGGGTACAGCTTTCTTTTCCCCCTCCCCCTTTTGCTCGGCCTGCGCTTGGGCATGCAAAAGTTTTATTCGGGCATGTATTTACAAGACTAACATGCCCGACAGGGCATGTAAAAATTTTGAGATTGCATTTCCAAGCTGTAGTTTTTGGTACATTCACCGGTATTTAAATTAAAAAGAGTACCATTCTAACACTCTGAAGTGAGGCTATAAAATATTATGCCAGATGCCAATGATTGGAAACAATGCGAATTTCTTGTACCAGGCATGGTTTTTATATCTTTCCTTGTCAAATCAAGGCTTTCTTTTGCTTTCTGTATTTTTCCTGCGATTCATATAAGACATTAATTCCAGGACAAATTTTCCTACCCGCTTCAGCGAACTCGTATGTTTTAGGATCAATATTTCTCTCTTAGTGGCCTCTCTAACTTGACGCTTGATAGTCCCGCCAATGCAATCAATGCATCCTTTTCCATGTGATGTGGCAGAGAAATTCCAGACAGTTGGGAGCTTAAGATTTTGTCATGGAGAACAGTGTGTACTTTTGCTTAAAGTGTTGAGATGTTCCATCAGATTGGAATTCAATCGCTTGTACTTCAAACTCTAGGTGATTTTCCCTGATTTTTTCAATTACTAAATTGTTGAATACAATAACAGCATATTTGTCGTGATTACTATAATCAGATATCACTACATATGGCTCTGAAGAAACACTGGCAAGGCCACTATCAAAATAATATAAAAATTGTTGTATATGTGGTAGAAGAAATATTCTGCCAATGAGCAGACTGAATTTCATCCTAATTAATGTGGGAATAGTTCTCACTGAAGTCAGCTGGTATTAGAAGTTTTTCGTTTGGCAGATTTTGTTTTAAATTAGCGAAAAATTTAGATTGTGTACGTTTCACATACACATGCCACAAGAAGTATTTAAGCTTTTTCTCCAAGAAAGTTAAGACATCATTTAAACTTCCTTCTTTTTTGTTTGGAATTATAACTCCCTTCTCTGATTTTATCCATTGCTTGTACGAAATTTCCGATTCTAGTTCGTTGTTGCATATTTTTTTCCATGAAATTAATAAAGAGCTTAAGTTCTTTACAATATTCAAATGTTTGAAGCATACAATTTTTATTTTAATCATCACAGACGATCAATCTTATGAAATCAGATGTACTTTTGGGGAATATTGAGGAGGATTCTAACAACAATCGTACGTTTTCATGACAGATGCACAGAAGCAAGTTGTCTGGCGTCTCAGAACGTAAACAAATATGTTCAGGTCTTAAATCTGCGAATTTGCTGAATCCGATTTTAGCTGAAGGATATTCTTCCTGGAAAAGTCAGTACACTTCTCCTAGGGTAACCAAAAACATAAAATATTCTGCTGAGTTGAGTTAAAAAGAAACTGAATAGTGCCTGAAGCCGTTGTATGCTGTAAAAGATTTCTTAGATAACAACTACTGGAATAAAGTAACGCAAGATTAAAATCAACACAGCTTTTTAATCAACACAACACCACACTACTACAACCAGGTATCACAGACTTGTGCTCCATGGTGCGCAGGCCCAGCTCCAACGATAGCTACAGTTACAACAGAAACGCTTTGTCATCAATACTAAATTAAATAAAAAATTTAAAACGATTTTAGTATTTAATATTTGTAAACGATTTTAATATTTTGCTTTAAAAATTATTATTAGTATCTAACTTATTATTGATAGCAACAGTATTTTATAAAAACCCAACAGAATGCTTTGGTTATTGGTTTTCAGAAAACGGATTAGTACATTGAAAAAACAATTGTGACAGACATGACAAACGTGACAGACATGACAAATGTGACAGACATGACAAAGTTTGATGTTCTATATTTCACTCAAAATTTGAATTTATTTTATAATTTTTTTATGAACTGTTTATTTCAGACTATAAAAAGAGAAAATAAAGTGTCAGCAATTTTTACCTAATAGGTTTTGTTTAAAATAAAAAAAATCCACATTTTTCGTGACTGACATGACATGGAGACTAACGCTAAGTTTGGGTTAAATAGCAAAATAATTAAAGGATTTTCAATTACTTTTTTATGTTATTAAGCTTAAATTGATCTATTCTTTAAAGAAATAATTTTATTTTCAAAAATATATTGTTATTTAAATAATTTAAAGGACATCAAACTAAGGGTAAAAAGTAAGGGATTTTTAGTTTCAAAGTTAGTCTCACAATTATTAACTTTAAAAAATTATTCATTCATTTATATTATTATATCTTGTTATTTTCATAAAATTTTACTTATTTTCTATCCCCTGGAACACAAAAATAATACGTAAGTTGAAATTAAAAAAATGATGTCCATGGCGCATTTTCGTGGAATCAGCCATTTGTGATTGCCAGAACTTGAAATGCTGATACAAGTTCTACTGATGTTACAAAATCTGTACTACCATGCATTTTTTTAATGTATAATTCGTTTTTCTAATACAATGCAGACACAAAGAATGTTTCGTGTAATATTTATATTTATATGCTATCTATAATTGGTCTTGTGCTTATCTTTTCATAAAAATGGTCCCCAATAGGTCCTCATTTTAACTGAAATGGTCCCCAATTTAGGCCCACATTTTAGCTGAAATGGTCCCCATTTTACAAAATTTTGGGGTTGAAAACTGTTGGGAGGCCTACATATATAATACACATAAAAAAATGGAAGATATAGAAGATACTAAACACGGAATACAAAATTAGAGAATCTTACCAACAGGCGCTGAAGCTGCCATAATCAGTTAAAAACATAATAACATATGCAAAAAAAAAATACTTAAAAATAAATAAAAAAATATATGGAATGAAACCAAAAAATAGTGAGAAGGGCCATTTCATCAGGGAGTAAAACCCTAAACCACTACAAAAACAATACACTTTTCTGTTTTGGGAATGGACAAGAGTCAATGTGAAGAAAATTCCCAAATTACCCCGAAGTGCATTGTGGAATATCCAAAATAAAATGAAAAACAAATCAAATATTAAAAACAAATTTAAAATAAAGCAGAGGAAAATAATAACAAACCTGAGGACTTCAGAATCAACCGCCAAATTCACAAAACCCGAACCATAACATGGAAGAAACTATTGACAGTTAGTGTAAAAGGCATTGGCTACTTTCGGCGAAGTTGAAAATTTAGCGTAGGGTAGCTATTACCATCTAGTTGTATGGGTTAGGATTAGTTTGAATTATTGTCACATTAAAGCTACACACAAGGACTATTGGAAACGAGAGTAGTATTTTGGAACCACAGTTTTTCTGCACTAGCCGTTTACAGGTTGGCAGTTATTTTGGTGGTGCCCAGTTCTGAACCTGGGACCTATCGCATGCAAGACGAAATTGAATGTTTACCACATTTGGGCAGTTTCGTTTTGTGCTAATCGTGAAATAGAAACAGGCTATTATATCATAGTAGCTGTTCTGGCATTTGAACATCGTTGGGAAAGCCCTCAAACTCTTGGAAGGGTTTTGAAAAAATCAACCCCTCATATTAGAATGGGAGGAGGTTATAATATCCTTATGGGGTGCGCTAGTGGAGCGGGGATCAATTGGTATAAAATGAAAGTTAACATAAAATAAAAAAACTACTAATTATTGTTATTAAGGTAACAGCCGTGCATCGCTGGGTTAATAAAGCTAGTTTGTAATATAAATAATATAATTTTCTCCAGCGTATCTCACTAAGTACTTATGTATGCGGATAAGTGACCTATCACACAAAAATGACTTCAAGTTACAAATACTGAAATATTCAAAATTTAAATATCTAGCAATTACAGCAAGTATTAAAAATCGCTTGATAAAATAGCTGGAATAAAGAGCAGATTATTTTTATAATGAAATGGAATGGGAAGGACAAACTTCAGACGATTTTTCAACTTATAGCCGATAGGTCACTTTTCACACTGTTTCATTATTCTAGTATGGATTTTCATTTTTAAAATTGTCTGCTGCTTAAATTAATAACTTTAAGAATGTCATGCTTCTTAAGTTTCAGTTCCCTTGTAAAGTTTCTTAAGTTTCAGTTCCCTTGTAAAGTTTGGCCACTGTATTAAGAAGACCTTACCAACTGCCACAAGTTTTTTTGCCTAAACATGATTCTTCATACCTCACAACCATATAACATAATTTGTATTAAAACTTTTTTTGTGTTAACAAGTATTATACATAAGCACTAGTATTTTTTTTTTATTATTTTCTTTTATAATGAAAAAACAAAATTGTTCTAATTGGAGAAAGCTTTTTTAAATTTAATTAAATATTTGATTTCCCATATAATATTTTTAGGTTTACAGTACTTTTTCTGTAGAAGATTATGATCGCCACAATGATGATGTTGATCCTGTTGCTGCATCTGCGGAATATGAATTAGAAAAACGCATTGAAAAAATGGAAGTTTTTCCTGTAGATTTAGTAAAAGGTAGTCTCTCATACTTTTTTGTGATTATTTTTTTTAGAAATTAGGTCACCAAAAGAGGGCATTTTTTTGTTAAATATATTTGTTAAATTTTCATATTTACCTTCATCTTGTTTTATTTTTTTTTATGTAGCACATACTATACAATTCATTTTAAAAGTTTAAAAAAAAATTTAATGGTTTTGTAGCAGATGAGCTAAATTTCTCTTTTTCTACCTTCGATTGGCAGTAGCAGTAGCATGTAAATTGACTTAGCTCTAGAATAAATTTGATTTTAAATGTCTTTCATGAAAGATCCCCCCCCCCATATTCTTTAATATTTTTCACTCTTACAAGCTTTTTATAATAATTGTATTTTCTTATGTTGCTCGGTAAATGACAAATGAAGCAAACCATTTATTTATATTGTTTTTAAAAACCATCCACTGAAAAACCAACATTACCTAATATTAAATTTTTTGTTTAATTTTCATTATTTGTTTTGGTTTTCAGTTTTGTCAAATCTAATTTAATAATAATAATTTGCCATATTACTCATTATTTTATCACAGTTACCCACTCAACAGTTTCAAAGTTGACATTTTCAGCTAATCATTTACCTAAATCTGAGGTCAAATTAACCCATTTTGAGGAAATTTATATTTTCTTGTTGATTGTTGTGTTAAAAACAAATGCAACAAAGAAATCATAACAATGTTTTTATATTACCACTCTTAAGTAAAGAACACTTTATTTTCAACCATTTTCTTGTGTTTTGCCTCAATTTTAAATGCATTTACTATCACCAAAATCTATACATATGAATGTGCCTCCTTGAAAAAATTATAATTTTAGTTTTTTGAATTCCTTGCAAATCATAGTTTTAAAAATTACATTTGTTTGAAAATGTGTTTAAATAAAGAATATATAAATTAGATTTTATGCTGGGGTTTTAAAAGTTTATTTAAAAGTTAAAGATACAAAGTGTAACCATATGTGTGCACTAAGTGTAACAATATGTGATTAAAAAATCACGTAGGATTAGATTCTGGTACAGCTGTGGAAATAAAAAAGTACCCACTTGAGGTTATTTCCTCCGTTATTCATCCTAAAGAATCGGACCTTTTTGACATTGTGAACAATTAACATTTCGAGTTAATTGCATGACACAAAATTTGCATAAGGGGCCATCTTCATATAAAAAATGTTACTAACTTTAAAATTTCCAATAGCAACACCCCTTTTAGAATCCATATTTCAAAACTCTGACCTATGTAAATACGAAATGCCAAGTTTTGTTAGTTTTTAAGCATTATTAGAGGAGTTAGAGACGTGCAAAGTTTAGGTCCCATAATGTTAAATGAGTTGCACATAAAAAACTATCCCGATCTATAAATAATTAAGATAATGAAACGAATTTTTTACTGAAAAGAAATTATAATAATCCAAACAAAATGCATTCCATATTGGGGTATTTAAAACAATTTTTATATTTTTAAATAATTATTATATTGATTTTAAAAAAAAATATGAATGGAAACCTCTTAATATTTTTAAAGAAATAAATTTAAAACAAGAAGTTTAAGCGAAATCCCAATTTTTAAAAATGTTTATTCATAATTTGCTGAGTAAATCACAAAATACTTTATAATTACCCTTTAGGGGACTGTGTGTAAGATTACGTGTGTAATTGATAAATAAAGACGGCTTTGCATGCTTGCTTGTCATTTTAGAGATGGACCCCAAAAGGTCCACAAGTGATTCGATTGAATAACTCGTCAAATATTCATCCAAATGTAACAAAAACTTAGATTTAAGGGTTTTCAAGAGTGCTTAACATTTCTAAGTTATTAAAATTGGGTGTTGCTATTGGAAATTTCAAAGATCGTAATATTTTTAATATGAAGACGGCCCCTTATGCAAATTTTGTATTTTGCAATTAACTCAGAATGCTAATTGTACACAATCTCAAAAAGGTCCGATTCTATAGAGTGACTAACGGATGAAATAACCTCAAGTGGGTACTTTTTTATTTCCACAGCTGTACCTAAAGTTGTCTTGTACTTCCAGCGGGGTCATCCAGATTTAGAGTTCTAAAAGTTATTGCTCATTTGAGTGCTTTTTGTTTGAGTTTCTTTTTGCCCTTCTGTACGAACATCTACCTACTGTCTTTTTGCAAATTACTAATTGAAATTTAATTTCAAGTCATTTAAATTGCTGTTGCCACATCAACAACAGCATGAGAAACCTTATTTATTTAAAATTATTTGAAGCAAAATTTATTTTTGTGATAAATCAATTTGGAATGACATCTTAAAATGTAGCACAATATCATTCTTTGGTTCTACATTTTTTTACTACTAAAGAGGCAAGGCATTATATTGTTTCGCATAAAAAAATATGGTTAGTTTAAATTTATATTTCTTATTTTTTTAGAGAACTTTGGAATAGTTATGTATTTTGTTGTTAATAAATATTTGTATTGTTTGAACTGTAAGTAAATTAAACAGGCAATAAATAATATAAATTTAATTTAAATAATAATAAATAATAATATTCATGAAAATAGTTGATTTTTGCTTTTAAAAGTTTAAATTATAACTAGGTGCTGTGTTTGGCAATTTTTCTAATGTGTATAAATATTGTGTCAAAGTGGTTGCCGATGAATTTACTGTCACAAACCTACTTCTTTTCCGAAAAGAATTTCGGTAAGTATTTAAGTAACAGAAAAGTAGGGCAATAGATGTTTTAGGATTTTTATTTATTCTCGGAGTTTGTTGTTGAATGTAACCAGTTCAATGTGGACAAAAGTAAAATTTTACAGTTTATTCTTTTGTTTTTGCTTATTACAAAAAGTTAAATAATTTTCAAAAAATTCTATTTTTTTTTTGTCGTGTCTATGACATTGCCAAAAAGTGAAAGTTAAGCTAAATGAAACCATGTGTTTTGTTGACCGTGTCTGCAATTTTTTGGATATCTTTGTCATAAAGATCTATTAATGTCATAAATTCCTGTGGGCATCATAGTGTAATACCATGGGTGCAGGCTTTCTGGAGAAAATTGCCCCTCTCCTCCCGCAGTGTGCCTAAATTGAGCGCCTACTTTGATCAGAAGTCAGACTTCCAGCATTCATGGGGGCTCAAAGTATTGTGTCAATGGAAGCTACTGCACTTCTTCTGCTATGCCTTTGAGGCACACATCAACAGCAAAAATCCTTTTAATCTTTATTTATAGCAAATCTTTTTAATTTTAGGACCTGAAGGTTTAGGGCTGAGTATAATTGGGATGGGCGTTGGAGCTGATGCTGGATTAGAAAAATTAGGAATATTTGTAAAATCCATAACTTCTTCAGGAGCAGCTCATAAAGATGGAAGGTTGGTGATCATTTTCCCATCTTTTGTTAAGTGTGCCGAACTTCCAAAAAGTTTGTCTACATTTTTGTTACAAAATCAATAATTTTGATACAATAACATTTCATCTGAAGTTGTATGAAAACTTTTTTATTTTCTTTGCATAAAAATTTGCTTCTATTGATCGAAAGTTTTTCAAATATTGTGTGTTCCTGAAATTAAAAAGAAAGCTAGATTTCGTATTTGATATCTACTGTCATGCTCAGCGGTGCCAGCCTTTTTACATGAATCCGAATTTTGATGTTATTTATAGATAAAGACTCAAAGGAGAACCTAAAAAGGAAGAAAGTAAAACACATTTTTTAAATGCCCTATATTGGATGGTTGGTTGGGTAGGGTATGGGTAGAACTTGAAGTGCAGCCACTTCCCTCTTATACTATTGGCTCCCACCGCATTGCTGGTATTCGTTACGTATACCTTTCCTCTCTGGCTATTCTGTTGATTTTGACAAAGCCTAATTCCACTTGAACATCAAAGTTCTTCTATGCTTGATTTTTCATATATTATTTTAATAAAATTGCATCCCTGAAAGTTGTATGATTAAAATGTACTAAACAGTGAAATGTTGTGAATACTAATTTTGTACCACATTGTATGACAGGAAGATATGAAACAAATGTATAATAAGTGCATATATATTGTTTTTATATTCTATTAGTAGTAGATGCATGGTATAGGAACAAAACTTAAACTATCTTGCCTAAAAAAATAATTTAAATTAAATTTTAAAAAGGAAATTTTGTTCTAACTTTGATGGAATTGCATGACCGGCAGATACATTTATAAAAAAAATAACTACCGTCAAAGCGGGTATCTTTGGCCACGGAGGGTAACTTTGGCCACGCGTTGGAAAAAGATTTGTTTCTTAATTTCTCTTCATAAAATGATCTCATCGTAAATTGTTTTACATTTTTGGAAAGGTGGAAATATCGCCTTCATTTCATGTAAAAAAAAATCTCATTCCAAATTTGGCAATACTACAAATGCTGTTTTCATTCTTACGAGCATAGAATGACAAAAATCTATCTCTTCCAACTTTTGTCTGGAACACTTAAAAAAATATTGAAAATATTTAAATAAAACACTCTATTCGATTCTTTTATTAATGAGGAAGAATATTACACCATTTGTTTTATTCTAAGTTGACTACTTTTTATGCTGTATTTAAATATTTGTAATTGGGAAGCTTTTGCCGATGAATGCGGGTAACTTTGGCCATAGATGTATATTTCTTTATGGAACTTTGCACTTAAAAATGTATGTAAAAGTGTATTAAGTTTAACTATTTTTGAAAAAATTCTTACTTTTATGATTACTCATTTTTTTAGATATTTTTTTTTAATCTCATGATTTTAAACATTAAAAAGATAGAGATAGAATGCAAGATACGTATTCCACTCAAAATCGCAAATGTCGAAAGGTAAACGTTTTCAAATTCCTAATTATAAATATATTATTTTTCACCTTTTATAATAAAATCGTTTGCTTTTTACAAATATATTTGTTATTAAATCTTGCTTCAAAAAAGTTCTTTTTTCCTTATTAAAATAGAAGTTTATTTTTCTTTCTTTTAAGCGACAAACAATACTAGTATTCAACGTGTAATGCCATTCTACGATGCACTGCAATGTAAATGTTAAGTTATATACCATTTTAAATAACTATATGTCTTATAACATTGTTATTTTTTAGTTTAAAGTTTTAATATTGCTATTTAAATCGTTAACACAGCTTTTAAGGATGTTAAAAAGTATGTTTCTTATGTATTTCTTGGGTGGCCAAAGTTACCCGCCCGGCTCCTAACAGTGTCTTATTTTTTAAAATTAATACCAATTTTTTATTAATTTATAAAATGTATCAAAAATGCCTGAAAATTATTCCTAAATGTACAATACTTAGAATGCATAAGGATTTTTAAGTGTTTAAATCGTTTTTGAAGTGAAACTTTTCTTCTTTTGTGAAAAAAACTATGATTTTGGCCAAAGTTACCCGCACTGACGGTAGTTTATTTTTTAATGTCATAGCCAATGGGAATTTTTTTGCACTATAGCGATCTCTAATAATTTTTTTAACACCCTGCTACAGAAGCATTCTTCTCCAATATTAAAGCTGTGTGTCATTTATTACTTATTTTTCTTGCAACCAATCGGACCTTACTATCAATTATCGTAATAAATTCTGTCACCACTGGCTATAACATCATAATTACTGTAGTTTCTTTTGATAGGTTTTCATGGTAACTTTTTTTGATATTTTTTTATGTGTTTCATTTTATTGTATGCTTGAAAAAAAAGTAAAAAATTTGCAAACAGTTAGTGGGTTATCAATCTTTCATAGCTAAAATATTTAATTTCGATTAAAAGAAAATCTATTTAGGCATAAAATACTTAATGTTATAAATAATTTAAGAACAATAAGAAAACAACAGAGTAGTCATTTTTTTATTTTTTGTCGTGAAATTTTAGTAACAGAGTTGTCAAAAAAAATTCTTTGATTCTGTGGGACAAACTATCTTAAGCTAGAAAAGAAAACTCTTTTTTAATTATGTGATGGTTAAAAGCTTATTTTGTAGCCAAGATACTTGTTAATCAATACAACATCATTAATTACGAAATGTTTATTATAAGTTACAATTATCTTCTCTTGTTCTTTAATTTTTGTGTGTGTGTGGGGGGGGGGGGGTTACAAGAATTATACAGACTATGGTCTTTTAAAAGTCCCCAACTTTTGTTTTTGTATTTTTTAAATGTTGGTACAATAACTTAAAAGTGTATTCTTTTATGCAGTTCTAGTGAAAATTCCGTAACAATAAAATTAAAAGTACTACAAGCAATGAAAGCTGTGGGACACATTTGTAAAAAAAATTTCAGAATGACCTATTTAAACTTTTGATTCAAATTTTGGCTAGATATTTTCTTTGCAGGAAAAACCATTCATTTTGAACTTTTAAGAAGAATTTAATCTCTCTATTTTTTTAATAGAATTGCTGTAAATGATCAGATTATTGAAGTTGATGAAAAATCATTAGTTGGTGTGACACAAGCTTATGCCGCTTCAGTTTTAAGAAACACAACTGGTTTAGTAAGGTTAGCAATAACTAAATTATTAATTTTTTAAATTATTGTTTGTATTACTTTGTAAATAAATTATATTATTCTTGGATCTGTAAACGAAACTTTATTGATTCCTATGAAGTTTTCGACGATTATTTCAAGAAAATTACATCGTTATTATGTTTTATAGTTGAACTGAATTTAACCAAAAATGTTGATTTTTGAGACCTTTTCAGTAGTCGTATTGTAATTTTTGTTAATATCTCTTATAATATATTATTATACCCCCTGTATGTTTCTACGGAAACACTTCAACGCAAAAGTTTAGACAATGACATACATTTAGCTGTAAAATTTAGAATTGTAATAGTAGAATTACAAAAAAAAAAACCCTAAACATATTAAAAAGATATTTTGAAAAGCTATAATTTAAACATAATTGATTTGCTAGCAATATTTTTTTTCATAAAATAAAAATTTGCATGATGTAAAAGTTTAGACACAAATATGAGATTATGCTAATTTGAAGTAGCTAATAGCCTAATTTCCCAAATTTATTCAAGAATTATATATATATATTTGCATATGATAAATTTAAAAAAAAACGCCATTTATGGTGAACTAAACCGATTTAAAAGCTATATTGGTTCAATTTTACACCAAACAGACACAATAGCAACTTTAAATCTATATTCAAATCATATCTGCTTCAATTGTCCAATTTAACGTCTATTAATACAGTAGGAATGCCTACCCGTCCATCACCTTAAAGTTTTTTTTCACAAATTTGTGGATTTAGAAACATGCATTGACTGATTTTCTTGATAAAAAGTGCAGTCTTTCCCATATAAAATCACAAAATAGCAACACATTATTCTTTCTTGCACTTAAGTACAATGCAGAGATAGTCACCTCTTCAAAAATGACAAAAAAGTCTTTTTCATCAACGTAATTCCCTCCATACCATTATGAACCTTCTACCTAGGTGCTAGAGTTTTTTAGAGGAAAAACCTGTGTTTTCAAAAGCTTTATTTTTCAATATTTGGTTAAACTGAACATGTTTAATTAGACCGGTTAAATTGTAACAGGTTCAAAGATACCGGTTTTTCTCAAGAAATTTCAAACTTCAGTATAAAGAAGGAACTTTCATAATGGTGTGGAGTGAATTTACGTTAAAATGAACAACTTTATTTGTCGTTTTTGAAGAGGTGACTATCTCTGCATTGTACTAAAGTGCAAGAAAGATTAATGTAGCTATTTTGTGATTTTATATGGGGAAGGCTGCACTTTTCATCAAGAAAATTGGTCAATATATAAACCGTACGCAGAAAAGAGGCTCATTGGCCAAAATTGACTTTTTGAGATGATACTACTATGTAGTATCATCTCAACAAGTCAATTTTGAGCCGTTTGCACCAATCGAAAGATGTCAAAATTTTGCATCCTATAGGATGCAAAATTTTGACATCTTTCGATTGGTGCAAACGACTTAGCGATCCAAGCCTTCATCTGCAATTAATAAAAAGGCCTTTCTTTCGCGAAGGTTTTTGGATTAAAATGAACTTTAAAGAAAGGCCCATCCCATCTGGCGTTGTTTTGCAGCTGCGGTGGCGTTGATGTTAAAGAGTGGTGGCATTCTCAGTGGCGTAGCCAGGATTGTTCCAAGGGTTGTTACAAAATTTTGAAGTTGCCGACTCGGTTTAAAGGAAACTTCATTATAATAATTAATAGTTAATTGGTTTTAATTGACTTAAATTGCTAATTAATTAAATTGTAATTAACAAATTAACAATTATATTAAATAATTTCATTTGAATGATTTTAAACTATTAACTTTAGTAACCATTTAATGAACTCTTAAACCTCTTACTTTAAAGCAAAAATTAAAAGTGTGTGAGGGGAAATCTAAGGCTTTCAATTAGAATAAGTATTAATTAGCAAATAGAAACCAAAGGTTACATTGGTTACTACAAATAATATAAAAAAATAATTATAAATAAATGGAGAAAATAATAAATAATATAAAAGATAACGAATCATAACTTGCATCTTTTGTGGTGCGTGAAGACTTTCTTAATTAAAGGTACCCAAATCTGTTTTGCAAAATAAAGTAGTTTTGGTACTTTAATTTAAATAATTTCTATATAGCGGGATGTGTATCACTTATTTAATCCTCCACGCTCGGTGTTTCCACGCAGATATTGCCTTCTACTACAAGTGTGAATGGAATGTTGTCAATAGCGCAGGAGATCCAGAAATAAGAGACTAGGGATCCCCTTTCCGAATGGGGGACAATTTTGGATATGACCCCACCGGAAATGAATTAAACAAAATCTCCATTCTCAGACTTGGTCGTAAATGCTCTAAAAAAATTGCTTGTCTGCGGTCTGCCCACAGAACAGAAAAAAGGTTTTTCTCTTCATTTTACAGAGTGTACGGAAAAGTGATTAACTGGATATTTTTTTAATGAAATATATAACAATTAACAGCAAATAGTTTTTTTTTTTAATTTTAGGTTTGTTATTGGGCGTGAAAAAAATTCAGAAAATAGTGAAATAGCTCAACTTATTTCCCAATCAATACAAGCAGACAAGGATCATCAAAAAGCATATCAGGTTATATTTAGAACTTTGCTACTTTTTTAAAAATATTTTTTACATTAAAATATTTTCAACATCTTATAGATTTTCATATTATTCTGTGTCTTGGAGTGCATTTAGAACTATGCTGTAAGCATATTATGGTCATGTAAAATAGATATAAAGAATAAGCTTTTGCTGTGGATGAATTGAAAGCAATTTTCTTTCTTATAAGTTTAAAATAATAATCGGTCACAATATCACCAATAATCAATATGGGATCCCACAAAAGATGAACAAAAAAATCTGTAGTTGAATTTTAGATATTTTTAGTCAGAAATTTTAACTACCGAAAATTTTTTTTGACCTTCCATATTTGTAAGCATCTTATAGATTTTCATATTATTCTGTGTCTTGGAGTGCATTTAGAACTATGCTGTAAGCATATTATGGTCATGTAAAATAGATATAAAGAATAAAAGTATTCACAAAGGTTTTGAATTTGCTATCTTGAATTACATTGAAGAATTTAAAGCAGCACAATTTTTTTTTGAACCAAGCAATTTTTTTAATAAAAAATTATCAATTCTTGCATATGGTTAAAAATTGGTTAACAAAATAAACACCATTTTAGGGATTTTCCATAAACTTTCATAAATTTGTATTTTTGTAATTTGTAAAAAAATGTTTAGAGAGATGAAGATCAAAGTGGAGACAGCTCCCATTTTTCTCAAGGATCTACTCCTGAAGAAGGTGAAGATGCCCCAACAGTTGAGGTGTTTGACCTGACGAGTGGAAGTAGTGGCTCTTTATCTCCTGATACAGATGTCGAAGCACTACGCACAAAGTTAAAAGAGGTAAAGAATCTCACAGTAAATAAGAGTGTTCTATATACTTGTGTATAGGTGAAGAAATTTTGGTCAAAATTTAACGTATTAAAAAGTTAAGTGTCTTAAATGAAACAAAATGGGAGGTCGTCTTCTCATGATTGGTCTATACCTTAGTTCGTTGTTTTTTAAGCTACTGAAGCTATAAAGTCATAGTCTAAAATCACAGGAATATATGTATTAATAAAATTCAAAGACTCGTAAGAGATCAACAAATAACTATCTCAAGGGATGTACAATGATCATTCAAAACAACTGTTAGTAAAAAAAAAATTAAATGTACCAATGTTATTTACTGCTTATTATATGTTATATATAAAATTATGAATAAAACAAGTTTTGTGAGATTTTAAAAATAAAATTATCTGAAGACAATGTAAACAACAAATTACTTAAGTCCAAAGAGAAGAATCAAAGGTCTTCAAGTAGGCTCTGCATTTAACCTAATCTGGCGATGGACTTGGAAAGTTTCGGAATCTGATTTGGACTGGTTCCTCAGCACAGTATAGAAGTAGTGTAAATGGACTGCATGTGCATATTGGCCATTAAACTGATTTTTTTACAGGTACAGTATCGCAGTGCAGTTGCAGAAGCAGATTTACTGCAAGCTAAGGAAAAGGTAATTCATGTGTACATATAATAAAGAAATTGTCTTGTGTTGTGGGTAATGTAATTTCTACTTGTTACTATTGATTTTTTTAGTTGCACTGCCTGGATAAATTGGAATCAGAAAGGCAAAAAATGCTAAAGAAAATTGACAGCTTGCAGCAAACAGTGAATGAAAAAGAATTGTCAATACAAGCCACGAAACAACAAATTGAAGAGTACAAATTCAAAGTTAACAAAGCACAACAACAATTACATGATTATGAAAGAAAGTACAACAAAGCAAAAAAGATCATTAAGGAATTTCAAAAAAGGTGATTATTCTTTATATAATATAACATCTAAAGAACTATTTAAGCCTGGGTTTCCTAAGCATTATAATAGCAGCTTCTGTCACCATCAACATGCTGCTTTAGAGAAATTGCTTTATGTTAATATTTCTGTGACAAAATGTGAATGGGATGGTCAATAACAGACACCATCTTAGGAAACTTAAGCTTTAGAGTGCTGCAAACAATTTGTAAAATTTTAATGCAATTGAAGAGCTTAGTGGTAGAACGTACTAAGTGAAAAAAAGGTGAAAACGAGAAAATTAACTTTTTAAAGGTTAACTAAAGGTTTTTGTATGCACTAAAATCCATTGAAAACAATATTTGCGAATGGCAAAAAATACACTTAGCTTAAAGTTTATGAAAAGGGGAAATCATGTTACTTTTACAGGAGGGAATAAAATGTTTATTGACACAAAAATCTCAATATTTTTGAAAGTTTCACTTGACTTGTTCTTCCGCTGAGTTCTTTATTTTAAGAATTTTACTCTCTACAACTCCTTAATGTTTTCACTGCATCATGTTTTGCTGCCACCGTTTTGCTGTCATTGCAGTAGCAATATATATCCAATCCAAATTTTTTTATGCATCGCTCGCAACAAAAGTGTTCAAAATAAAAAAAAAATTGAAAATTTATTTTAAGTTGAAAATTATCTTTCATATATATTCATTCATTCTATTTCAGAGAAAAGGATTACATTCAACAAGAAGATTTCCGTGTGCAGCAAATGCAGGAAAAAGACCAAGAATATAATGCTCTGGTAAAAATCTTGAAGGACAGGGTTAGTTTAAAGTTTTATTTTTACAAAAATGTGTTTTACAGTTTAATGAAATCTCTGAATGCAAAACTGGGCAAATTTGTTTCAACGGACTTGATTTCCATATACTTTTCTCCATAACACTAACAGATGTCAGAACAACCTCTTAATACCTGGCGACAAACCAAATAAGATCCGGCGTAAATATACTACATATGGTTTCCTTCCCCGAATGATAATAGTTAATATGGAACATATTAAAACATGGTAATTTATTTAAATATATCATAGAAAACATGAATTTTGTCAAAGATTTACCGAGTTCAAGAAGGTATTCTAAAATTCAATAAATTTTGCTAAGCATCACTTGTTTGTTTAAAAATTTGTTTAAATAATCCAGCTTGCTGGTTTCAGCCAACATCTGTGCTTTCTAATTGATATGGTTACTATAACACTTTGACTTTGGCGATCTTTCTAACGTTATTTTGTTTTTATGTTGCAAATTGCCAGAAAATTGCCAGATGTTTTTCGTTTTTATTCTTTTTTATTGATGCAGCCTTTTGTTTTGCTGTTTCGTTTTGTAGCTTCTCCTAAAGTTTCACTATTGACTCTCTTCTCTTTATGGTTATCTTTTAAATAATTTTTAGTTCTTGCTAAACCTAAAGGAAAAAAATGCATATGTAACATGCATATTGATGAGACTTTTTTTCGAGGAATATTAAACAATTTGAATTCTTTAGGTTTTATTAAAATATTTTTTAATGTATGGTCCTCCTCGCATTTGTTCTTTATTCCTAAAATGTTGCATCCATCATGTTGGTAGCCTCTCCATTAATTATGCTTTTTTTCCTATCGAGATATACTACCTATCGAAAAGATCATGCTAAAACTTTTTTTTGGAGCTGTAAATGTAAAATCCTCAATTGTAAAAAGGAACAAACAAAGATAAAATTAAATTGGCTCGTAGCTATCTGTTAGTAAGAAAAGTTTTAAATCCTGCCTTAGAGGCTTATACTAGGCTTGTAACACCGGATCCAATACATCTGAAGTCATGTTCGCAGCGTTCAAAACATAAGGACTAACAGTTCTATAACCCCTATGAGAGAGGGGCAACAAACTCAAATCTGAGCCACTGTCAACCAAAAATTGAACCTTAGTTTTTACATCGGTGACAAAAAAGAACCCACATTAGAACCAGGTATCTCCGCTTCCGTGGACGGATCTAAGAGTTTAAAAGGCTCCTCCAACAGCAAATTGGCTAAGTGATAAGAGCAAAGTTTTTTACAACTAAGAGCCATTTCGCCAAACTTTTTATGATACCAGCACATTTTAAGTAGAAAGTCGTAATTATTTTGTTCATTTGGAGTTTAATGATTAAAACTTGGATTACTGGAACTGGAATTACTACGGCCTTTGAAATTCCTTGAACGGGAACAGCCTCTATAAAAGTTTTTACCCCTTTTTAATAAACCATCAAGTTTTTCATTTGCAGCTTCAATTTCCCTCTGCAGTTCAGAGTTTTGATTTTGCAAGAAATTTTTGCGGTCAATGGTGTCTTTAGTCATTCTGAATTTTTAAAATTCAAATGAAAATGCCATTTGAAAAGTTGAAATTGGCAAACGAATTAGAACAACATGAACTACAAAAGAAAGAAAAAATACTTGACCTTACTGAATGGCCAAAATGAGCAGTCAAAACTTGGAATGTATGATGCTGGACCTACCAAACACCATAAATGTTTACGCGTCCAAGTAGGAAAATGACGACAGTTCGCCGGAAGATGCTCTGCTGGAGGTGCTTGGCACAAGACTGCTGTTGCTGGGTGAAGAAGCTGGTCAACAGTGCGATGGTGACTGGAGAGGCAGACACATAAGGCAAACTACATAAATACAGGTTCCACGTCGAAATCCGGAGGTCACCGGATATACTGGACCCGGTGTTACGAGCCTAGTATATTGTAATAAATAAGAGTGGTAACTAATCTTTAAATAAACTTTTAATAATCAAATCATAAACCAAACATAACAAACTCATAAAAACATACTGAAAGGTTACACGGTATAAAAAGCAACTTACAAAATCATCGGAGTTTCAATATAAATAGGCTAGTTACAGGTACAAAATTTGACAGACAAATATTTTTGGTGGTTGTAAAAGATTGTGCAAGAACTGCTCTTGTTCTTGCCGCCACAGGCTTAAGAAACATATTCCACAGACACTACAACCACAGTTTCTCCTTATATTTAAGCAAGAAAAATTAGTTATGCCAATATTGCAGACAGAGAAAAGTTTTGTTGTAACATCTTCTTACAGTCTCAACAATAGAGTTGACAGATCTATTACATTCCCATTTAAAAATAAATTGTTTGAGGAATATACAAGTATGGCATGATTAACGCTGGGAGCTGTTGTGTTCTAGATATGTTTTGTTGGAGTTCTGATTTTTTTTTTTGCATGCAAGTTCACACAAAGGACACATTAAATATAATTAAAGTCTGATTTCTTTCAAATAAAGAAAAAAAGGCAAGGAACTGATTGTCTTCCTATTTGAAAATTAGTTTTTGCACTGTTAAATTTGTTGTTGCAAGTTTCGTTTTGTCAAGTTCCACCTTGTGAAGTTCTTACTGTCTTTACATAACAAGCATTGAATATACAGCTGTATCATCAAAATCACATTTATGAAGAACATTTCTGCCTGTAAGATTATTTACATTGTTCTTGTGAGTTCTAGTTCAGAGAAGATATAAATGTGTAATGCTAAGAAATTTTATATTTGTCTATTTTTCTCCTTTCTGGAACGTCACACAGTGAACTTCAGGCTTGCATGTACTTTTAAAAAGCACTTATTTTTTAATAGTAATTTGGTTAAGTTTTTTATCATTTGGGTTTTAGAGTAGGTAATGGATGCAGATTTAACAAATCAGCAAAAGAGGAGCTGTTAGCAAAAGGGAATATAGTGCTGCAGAGTTAGACAAAAATACTAAAAAATTTATATAATCCAAAAATAAAAGAAAAACTTAAGAAGTTTCCTAAGGTAGCTATGAAATATTGCTTACAAAATAAAAATGTTTGTTCGGTATGATCCCATTTCCTTTCCAAGGCTTTGGTCAGTGTTGCTATCTTTTTTTGCCTTATTTCTTGCCTCGACCACACCTCGTCTAGCCAGTATGCAACCTTCGAAAGCATTTGCCCCTCCATCCCCGCGTATGGTTTTCTTTGAAATGGCGTAAGCATGTTTTTTCCATGCCCTACTTGGTTGCTACTTACTGTTTTGATTGTTAACCTCAAAATCGCTAGGTTTAGAAAAGCAGTTTAAGACAAAATAAAGTTGTTCATTTTAACGTAAATTCACTCCACACCATTATGAAAGTTCCTTCTTTATACTGAAGTTTGAAATTTCTTGAGAAAAACCGGTTTCTTTGAACCTGTTACAATTTAACCTGTCTAATTAAACATGTTCAGTTTAACCAAATATTGAAAAATAAAGCTTTTGAAAACATAGATTTTTCCTCTCAAAAACTCTAGCATCTAGGTGGAAGGTTCATAATGGTATGGAGGGAATTAGTAGCCCGATTCCTAGAAAACCCAGCAAAGGGATGGGAGAAGAAAGTCTTTTCGAAGCTTTCATTCTGGCTAGACATAATTAATTGCAAGGCTTACTTATTTTGGAAGGGTAGGGGAGAGTGTTGTACCTTGGGACGCTTGTACCTTGGGACACTGACAATTTCTAAGAATCTATTGACAATATTCATACATTGTTTATTTCTAATAGTAGCCTTAACCAACAGACATCATCAAAATAAAATTTAACACTAGCATCATCGAATTGATGAATTGGTGACAAAACATAAAATTTCATTACCCCAAAGTAAATATTTTTCTCATTCTAATATAATTTTTTACCTTTGTACTTTTACAAAAAGTCAACTGCATTTTATTTTCTTCATAAAAGAGAAGATTTTAAAATATTTTGGTTATGAGAAAATAATGATAATGCATTTAGATTGGCCACTATCTTGCTTTTATTTAAACCATGTACTTGTGTGTTGTACCTTGGGACAGTAAAGCATATTGTATCATCATATAATGTTAAATAATTTGGACTTGCAATTTTGATGTATAATTTAAATTATTCTTGAATTATGAAATTTTATTTGTGTATTTCCTTGAAAAAACAATAAAGTTTGTTTCCTGACGCAAATTAGTTCAAGTGGATGACTATTGACTGAATTATAAAGTATGTCCCAAGGTACAACATCATATTGTACCTTGGGACAGTTTATCCTCTCTACTTTAAATGAGTGGCAATTTTTTAATTTCAAGCTGCCAGAATTAAAAAATATATATTATCGAGGAATATATTGGTGTGTTGAAATGCTGCTTTTAAATTTTTATTTTGACTATAATTATCGAAGAAAAAAATTAAAATGTAAAAATTGTCCCAAGGTGCAACACTCTCCCCTATTTGGCTTAAAATGAGGGCTTGACTTGTATACAGGTGTATCTACGTTATAATTAAATTTTAGCAAATCTTTTAAAGGACCGTAAAAACAGGACCTATAGTTTTTGGTCCCTAGTTTAGGAAATATATATATATATAGTACAAATAAAACAAACAAGTAATTAAAAGGCATATAAAATAAATGAATAAAAGAGGCAATGAAAAAACTATTATAGAACAAGTTTATCAGGGTAGGGCGCTAAAGCTGCCTAATTTGCAGTTCCAAACCACCATTTTTCATTTTATTTTAATCTTTATTTGTTTTTACCTATATATATATATATTAGGGTGGTCCTTAAAAATAAATTTTCGATTTTTGAACGGGCCACCCCCTCAAATTGTTTATTCATATGAAAAAATAATTCCTGCAAAATTTTAGCCAAATCAATTAGTAATAACACGTGCCCCACGGGGCTTAAAGTTTTGAAAAACGCAAAATTTTAGGGTGTATTTTTAATAATTCCATTATAAATCAATATCTATGCCAAATAAGAAAACATACTCAATACAAAAGTTGTAGATTATAAAATTTCTTACAACTTTGTAATTTACACTTTTGATCTATGAGTAACAGGTTATGAGTTATGGGGAAAAGAACAAGCGACATTTTACTAGATGGTAAATCCCCCCATGGCCACACTACGCAAGCGATATCCTTCACAATGGTGCGACATAAGTAATTATTTAGATAACTTTTAACTGTTCTGTCTAAAAATTAACTGAAAAGTTACTGATGTGTGCAGGTATTTAATTAAAAAAAAACATGTTTAAAATATACCGCTATTTCAAGACCTATGGCTGTCAGGGCCGTCGCGGGGGGGGGGGGGGCACTTTCAAAAATTAATATAGGTTATTTACTGAACTATTTGTGCAGCTAGTAAGCAAATGACATTCTTAGAAATGTAATTATGTTGCTAACCAGTGCTGTTTTGAATGTACAATATGGGAGAAGGGGTCATTGGTTTATCTTAATATTTTAATTGGTTAATCTTAATATTTTATTAATAATAAAAAGAAAATCTAAAATAGTGAATTTTTAAAAGAAATTTAGTATAAGTAAATGTAATAAATTCACTTATGAAAACCAGATAAATTGAAAGAAAAAGAATATTTTTAGAGAATAAATATTATAAATTTCCCTATACTATTAATATTCCTGTATAAAATATTCCCCCCTTTCTTTTCGAAACTTATTGAAAATACTGTATTATTGACGTTTTCTAGTTTTTTAATTTTCTCTGCAAGTAAGAAACTAATTTAGAATGTAATCATTTGTAAATTGTTCCGGTACTGAACATAAAAACTGGGGTTTTCATGCCCGATTTCCATGCACTTTTAACTTACTATAGTGTCATTATTGTATTGCTTTAGTACAGATTTTTAATAGCGTGATGTGTAATTTTTAAGACAGTCTTGCATGATCTGTAAAATAAATGGGTTTTTGGATTCATCCTTTGTAAACTGATAGTTGAATTCTTCAATTAACTTCACACCTCTTTATGCTGCAAAATTTACGAAGTTTAAGGATCTTAAAACTTCCTTTCAGACAATTTTCCGAATTGAACATTATAAAGGATGTAATTCCTTTAAATCTTCCTTAATGTGGTATCTCTGTCATTCGAATCTGTTTTATAACCATTCATTTGTAGTGTTATATTTTGCAGGTAGGAATACATGTTTTCCTCTAAAATTAGATTTTCATCCATTGCAACGAAAACACTCGTGTGAATTCAGGTTTAATTAACCATATTTAAAAATAATATGAGTAACAAATCTCCAAGAAATAACAATTTGGCACCAGTTACTTGGTTTTTAATTGTAGCAAATATAAATATTTATTTTCGAGCATAACTCGGTACGAACGTATCAGTACGTATACACGAACTTTATATGAAACATTTAACAAAGGTCCGAAATTCGTTAGAAATTGCTTGTTCTATCAATTAAAACAAACCGCATTAGCTTTTTTAGAACGCAACAAAGTCTTTTTAGCAATTACATTGGTTTCACATCTTTTCTGCCATTACCATATGTAAGAAATTTTTGGTTACTTCAACTAGAGGCAGTAACCATTATACAGGGGTTGAAAACATATGTGGATAAATGTATGACTCATGGCGTATCACTTTTGCCATTAAAAAAACTTACTCCTTAGCGAAAGTGCCCCCCCCCCCCTCTCTCACCCACGTGACGGCCCTGACAGCCAACAGTCTTTAAATCGTGGGACATTTTAAGTTTTTTTTGTAATACTTGAATCTGCCCCTTTTTAATTAAATGTCAGACATAACCAGTTAAAAGTTAATATAAATAATCACTTTAATGTTGCACCCTCTGCCCCACCCACGCGACGGCCCAGACAGCCCAAAGTCTTAAAATTACGGCGTATTTTAAATGTGTTTTATTTAAATACTTGAATATGTCCCTTTTTTAGTTGATTTTTAGACAAAACGGTTAAAAGTTATCTGAATAATTGCTTATGTCGCACCATTTTGAAGGCTATCGTTTGCGTAGTGTGGCCATGGGGGGGGGGAAGGGAGGATTTACAATCTAGTAAAATATGGCTCATTCTTTTCCCCATAACTCATAACCTGTTACTCATAAATCAAAAGTGTAAATTTCAAAGTTGTAGGAAATTTTATAATCTATAACATTTGTATTGAGTATGTTTTCTTATTTGCCATAGATATTGACTTATAATGGAATTATTAAAAAAACACCCTAAAATTTTGCGTTTTTCAAAACTTTAAGCCCCGTGGGGCACGTGTTATTACTAATTGATTTGGCTAAAATTTTGCAGGAATTATTTTTTCATATGAATAAACAAATTGAGGGGGTGGCCCGTTCCAAAATCGAAAATTTATTTTTTGCCATGTTAATAAGGGACCACCCTAATTATATATATATATATATATATATATATATATATATATATATATATATATATATATATATATATATATATATATATATATAGCTTAAGCAAGAGTTTTTCTTCTCTCTGGAAAGCTTTCAAGACTATTGATTGACACTACTTATACTTAGCAATTAGAATGTGTATATAAAAAGTAATTCTCAATTGTATATAAAAAGTGTATATGAACTCTTTTACCTTTACATTCTTTAGTCTTTTATTGATTATGAAAATGTACGAGGGCTGTTTTTTTTTCAACCTCTGATGGGGGTAACAGAAAGACGGGTCCAAATTCAAAAAGATTTTTTTACCAAAAGTAATGTACAATACTGCATTTCTCCACATAATCACCTTGACAATTAAGCATTTGTCATACCTGTAGGCAAGCTTTGAAATACCCTCTTCATAAAATGTAGCAGTAAATGGTTGGGGGGAAGTTTAAAAAAAGTAAATTTGTTAGCTTCACTTCAATTTTTTTCTGTCCTCCAAGCCACTGCTAGTCCATAATTCACTTATGGTGAACTGTTGAGTTTCCCTAAACACTTAGTCAACTTGCTGAAACAATACCGTCTGCAGCAACAGACTTGCTCCCCCTAGTCCCTTCTTCATGGAACATCAGTATTGTTCGACTAAGTGTTTAGGGAAACTCGAAGGTTTACCATAAGTGAATTATTTATGAGAATATGGGCTTGGATTGTAGCTCTTCCAAATTGATGTAGAGCTCAAAGAAGCCGTCACAACTCCCTTCAATTCATTGGCGGGCACTACATTTTATGAAGAGGTATTTCAAAGCTTTTTCACAGATATTACAAATGCTTTAATTGTCAAGGTGATTATATGGAGAAATAAACAGTATTGTACATTACTTTTTTTTTGGTAAAAAAAATCTTTCTTGTATCTTGTAGGTTGAAAAAAAAACAGCCCTCGTATTATAAAAGATCTTTCACTCGTGCTTTTCTAGTTAATTTTTCTATTACTTAGGCTGTAGCAAAAAGACGGATGGATGTTTTAGTCGAGATACAAAAAAGATTTTAGTACCATAAGTAAGTTACAATATAGCTTATGTTTTTCTAATTAATCCTCTTGACAATTAAGTATTTGT